>OMOT01080235.1:0-11192 GCA_900312575.1 Acanthochaenus luetkenii
TCTCTCTCGCTCTCTCTCTCTGAGGAAGGGCCAGGATTATGGAGGTCGACCGGACGCCTCAACACAACTCCTATTGCAGCCCTTTGGAGACATGAGGAACCTACTAGGTAAAACACACACAAAAACACATGCACACGCACAGACATACATGCATGCATGTACAAAAGCACACACAGACATATTGAAATAACTGCAGTGTGAGAGTATGATGGATGGAGAAGAATGACAAGAGAATGACTGAAAAGTGTGGAATGATGAATGGATTGTTATAATTTTCTCACAAATACATATTCTTTTATTTAGTAATCAATTATCGTAGGATTGAGTCTTACAAATCTTGCTTTCATGAAACAAGTGACACAATGGGGTGAGGTAATTTCACTTGTTCCCAGTGCAAATCAAGTTGAATTAACTTCAATTCAAGAATGTTCTTGAATCAAGTGTTATTTTCTTGATCTGAATGATCTGCGTTATTTGGCCTTGTTTCAAGATATTGTTGTTTCAAGATTTTTCCAGAATATTCCTGGAACAAATGAAATTGCATTGGAAACAAATGGAATTGTCTCACCCCATTGGCAGAATTAGTTTTAAGACTAAATATGAAATTTACATTGTTGTTGTTTCTGATATCTGGTCCTTCCTTTGTTAAACATGTGAAGTGAGTGGGCTTTAGAATAGACTACTGTAATTATGCAGTTGCGTCTACATTCAGCCTGTCACGGCCATAGGCGTGCTCATGAGTATTCCCTTGTGTCTCCTATGTTTCCCTCTCCCCGTGTTTCCTGTATCTCCCTGTTTGTCTCTCTGGTTGTCTGTGTGTGTTGTGTGGGTGTGTAGGCGTGGCTCCATCCTGTGACCCTGGTCTCCGGCTCACCTGCAGGGAGTCATCTAATCAGCCTACACGCCTGTCATCAAGCTCATCATCCACAGTATTTAAACCCCGGCCCTTCACCGACTCATCGCCAGTTTGTGACTTCTGTGATATGGCAGCACACGGTCCAGCATTTCCAAGTTACTTTAGGTTACAAGTTAGATGTCCCTCTCATTGTGCTATTTCCTCTGCTCCAGGATTACATCTCTGCCTGCCAGTTCCAGCTCTCCTGGTCTCCACCCTCGACAGCCGGTCTACTCGCCTGCCTGCCTCCCTCCAGACTCTGGACATTCATCCTGTTTTCCTCTGCCTACCTCTCATATTAAACTGTCATTCTACCTCACTCCCGGTGTCCGTGTCCTGCGTTTGGGTCCACCTGTCCCCAAGCTGTAACACAGCCTTGTATTCGTCTCAAGGTTACGCCACAAAATTACTTTCATGCTCCTGCACAGATTATGAATTTTGTTATCCAGTGCAGTATGATAGTGGACTTTAGGGTAGGAAAGTGTTTTCTCTGCAGGAGGGGAAAGTAATCTACTTTTTGTCATAGTCATTGAATGAGAGAGGTTGCAAAGTAAAACTAAATATTACAGAACAAGCTTCATTTGACTAATGCAGTGCTGACGGCACATTTATATTTAGCTCGTTGACTTTCATACTGAAAGTTAGTAATGATTAGCCTTCATCATAATGCAGTGCACACACAGTTTTGCCCTTCTCTATACTGTGTTTTCCATACTCGTGGGATGTGGTAGATGGGGTTTGACTGACACACTGTGAGCAGGGATGGAGCCCCACAGATCTCCAATTTCCTGCAGTCTCACAGAGACATGAATAAGTCATGTTGTGTCTGGGCCTAAAGCGGCTTGCAGCTGACACACACTGGGACCAGTAAGCATGCACTAATGAGACGATGAAAGGCAGAACTAAATCCAATCAAGCTTAGGTTAGCAAAATGTATCGTTATGCAGGACATGGCAACTGGCCTCACAATTCAGTAAGACACACTTTCACTGATTAGAGTTTTCTGTTTTGCCCTGTTGATCTGTTGGCTTTTTCAACATCATTGAAGGAAGACAGAAAGTCATTGGTTTTTAAAACCCACCACAGCACCTTACATTTCCTGCCGCCCTGTAAGTTAACTACTGAGGCTGAACAGGAAGTACAACAATAGTGTGCCTTTTCCTCTCAATTCAAACCTAGATTTTTGTTACTTATAGGTCAAATTTGACCATCAACCATGTTTACTATCACCCCCATCTCCTTTTAATTGCTCTTTTGCCAAAGAGTCTAGCAGGTTGGGCTATTGACATATGAGCCTGTGGCATCTCTGGTGTTTTATCCTCATACCTCATATAATTCTGTGTGACACTAAAACATATTGTTAGAAGGTCTCACCAAGATTTGAACTCATGTCACTGGCTTCAGAGTGCAAACCATTACCCTATTGAAGTTCCTGTCAGTGCATTTAGAGGGAACCAAACCCCCACCCTCGAGGTCTATTTATAGCCTACAGTAGTGTCAGCAGCATGGCCTTCAACAGCTTTTCTTTCTCTCCATTAGTCCCTCCTATGTACACCACCTCCCTTTTTTTTTTACACAATTACATACAAAGTAATATGAGAAGTAATATGAGAACAAGAGGCATTATTGCACCAAATATCTAGATTTATGGCTGTCATAATTTTGCGTGGTACAAGTTATTCTAGCACTTCAACTGGAATTGCTAATATATAATAATGGCTTTATGATGACTTTGTGAAACCTCTTCAAACCTAAATCTGGTTGAAATGTAGTTTTGTACCTGTGTACTTTACTGCATTTTGAATTATTATTGAATGCTGCAAATGCGATTGATTGATTTTCAAAAATTGCAGGTCCCACCGAGATTTGAACTCGGATCGCTGGATTCAGAGTCCAGAGTGCTAACCATTACACCATGGAACCACATACCTGAACAACCAATGTGGCCCCAGTTGGTACGAAAGGATGTCGTGAAGCAAGGAAAACATTTTTTTACATATAATTTTCCTTATATGCTCATGCCTATTACGCCTGTTCTGTTTGTTGAGAACCAAACTCTCTAATATTCAGGATTTTTTTTTTTCGTTCTTATTGCTGAAGGCTTGTTTATTTTATTTGACCTTGAACAATCTGCAGTGGCAGGGTAAGCTTAGCTACTGTTTGTGTATAGTCCCAGAAGTAAGTAAGTAAGTAAGTAAGTAAGTAAAAATGTATTTATATAGCACCTTTCAAAACATGGAGTTAAGTGCTTCACATAAGGAATGCCTATATACACATACAAAAAAACATACACATACAAAACATACACACATAACAGGTAACAACAACCAATGAATCAAATACATTATAAGAAAGCAGACCTATAAAAGTGTCTTTAAAAGTTGTTTAAAACATTCAACAGATGCTGCCGATCTAATAGCTGATGGGAGGCGGTTCCAGAGGGTGGGAGCTAAGGCTGCAAAGGTGCGGTCACCTCTACTTGATTAGTGGACGTAAGAGGTCTCACTAGGGTGTAATGGATCAGAAATTCAGTGATGTAATTGGGGGCTAAACCATGCAATGCCTTCTATGTGACCATGATAATTTTAACATCTATCCTGTAGGCCACTGCCAGACAGTGCAGGGAGGCCAAGACAGGAGAGATATGAGACCTGTGCCTGGTCTTAGTCAAGAGCCTTGCAGCTGCATTCTGGACCAGTTGCAGCCGTGATATGGCTTGTTGGCTGAGACAGGAAAACAGTGTAATGCAATAATCTAAGCGTGATGTAATAAAAGCATGAATGATACGCTCCATATCCTTGTCTGACAAAGACGATTTGATTTTAGTAATGTTTCTCAATTGAAAGAAACAGGATTTAACTAATTCTTTCACATGTAGATCAAACTTCAATTTTCAATAAAAAATAGCACCTAGGTTCTTAGTGGCAGTCTTGATATTGTGTCTCAGTGGATCAAGATAGTAATGAATTGTATTAAGTTAAGCTGCAGAAAGTTACAAGACATCCACTTTTTGATGGCGGTCAGGCAGTCATGCAGGATGTCAATGTTACTAAGGTCGTTAGGCTTAATGGATAAATAAAGCTGTGTATCGTCAGCATAACAATGATGGGAGATACAATTAAAACCACTGATTATATGGCCATGGGGAAGCATATACAATGAGAACAGTATAGGACCCAGAACTAACCCCTGAGGGACACCATACAATAGAGATTTGGAAGAGGAGACATGATCACCACTGGAGACTGTAAACTCTCTACCTGGCAGGTAGGAAGAGAACCACTCTGGAGTATTCCCCGTTAAACCAACACATTTTCTAAGTCTGTCAATGAAGATGTCATGATCAATTGTATAGAATGCTGGACTAAATCAAGTAACACTAAAATGGAACATTTACCCGCATCAGCACGCATGAGTATATCATTTGTAACGTCAAGTGCCTTAACCCTAACCCTAACCCTAACCCGACTGGAATTATTATATATTATTACCTTCCACAAGCTGTAGTAGTTGCTTAGCGACTAGTTTTTCAAGAACTTTGGACATGAAAGTTATTTTCTAAATGGGTCTATAGTTCTGTAGAAGAGTTGGATCCAGGTTAGTTTTTTTATAAAGAGAGGCTGTACAGTGGCTCACTTAAAATAATCAGGGACACAACCAGAAATGTGGGACTTGTTTACAATGGAGAGTAACATGGGACTGATGGCTGACAGGACATCTTTGAGACTCATTGCCACTGCCCACTTCCCATACTAAATGAATTACTGTGTTACAGTAGTATAAGATTACTTTTAAAAGCCAAGAAAACACAATGTCTGTTTTACCACTTAAACAATGCATCATATTATGCAGAAAGTGAAAAAAGAGGTGCAGTAAAGGTATACTGTAGATGCACTGGACATTTTATTTAGCATTAACCAAATTATGCAGTAATTTAAAAACATCAAATAGATTCATATGCTTCCAAGCGAGCTGGTGGCTCCACCACTGGCTTCATTACAGTCACTAGCTGAAAGACGTTTCAAACTAGTTGCCGATGTGGCTGACGTTCTGTTTCTTCAGACGCGAGTTTTTTTCAGTTGGAATCTGTACAGATTAGTTCATAAAAGTCTTTCAAATATCCATATGAACTGGCTTCAGTACTGGTAGCTGCATTGTTTGAATTACAGTCGGTTTCACTAGCCATGCTGGCCTGCCGGTTGCCGTAAATCCTTGGGTGCCGTAAGCAGAAAGTGAGCGTCGTTAACTCTCGCAAAAGTTAACGACACTCACGTTCAATAGTTGCAAAAGGATACGTTCAGTTTACCGTTGACCAGAAATATAAACGCGTTCAATGAAGTAAGTGCATCTGTCTGTGTAAAGGTGAGGGTTACTGATAACTTGATGACACTGGTCCCTCTTTTAACTTTAACCTTCAAACAGCTGCCATGCAAATAAAAGTGAAAAGATATTCCTAAAACAGTTCACTCAATATTGTGTGAATATGACCATTACCAATACTGTCCCAAAGGTAGAAACCAGAGAAACATGGCTCTATTTTGTGATGTCATCAAGAGACAAAATATGGAGCTGCACCACTGAAACTTTGGGGACACAGAATTAATATTTGACCTTAGGGCAAGTAGTTATAGAACAAAAGAACTGTGCTGATGTCCCTGAAAAATCACTCTGGGTACTGTGTCCACATTTTCTTTTATTTTCTTTTGTTCCACTTTATTTCATTTTGCAATGGGAGACTACGTAGTTAAAAGTTCACAAATCACAAAAAAACATGTGATATGTGAATATGATTTCTGTATTCGATTGAGTCCAGTTAACCATAAGCGTGTATAATTCCACCAGTCACACACAGCATGTACAATTTTATTTTTAGCTGCGGATATCAGTGTAAAAGTGGGCTGGAACATCTAGATTAAGATGAGACATGAGCACTGTTTTTTAACTGGCCACTATGCATCAATTTGTAAATGTAGGAATAATCCACGAACACTAGATCCGTTTTTATTGCATCTCTAATTAGAGCTGAACCAGGTTGCATAATGAAGATAATTGAGGGAGAAACTTGGATGGAGTTCAGATAAAGGACTGCTCTTGTATGGATTTAAGGCCATAGGTCTATAAATTCCTCCTCCCTTCCCTCTGCAGACCTAGACCTTGACAGTCAAGGACATGAAGAGGGCAGGTCAAAGAGAGATATCGGAGAGTCTGTGGTTGCATGTTTGAATAACGTAGTGTTGGGTGGCACGGAGGGCGGCATGGTGGCTCAGTGGTTAGCACTGTCGCCTCACAGCAAGGTCCTGGGTTCAAATCTTGCCTGGCCCTTTCTGTGTGGAGTTTGCATGTTCTCCTCGTGTTCGCATGGGTTTCCTCCAGGTGCTCCGGTTTCCTCCCACAGTCCAAAGACATGCAAATAGTTGTGTTTGTGTGTAGTGTAGTATATGATGTGATGTATTATGTATATGCATGCAATGTAAAGCCCTTTGAGACATGCTTGTATAAAAGGGCTATATAAATAAAACATGATTGATTGATGTTGCTATCCCATGGCCAGGGAGAATACTCTATTCTGATTGGATGATATCAATGAATTAAAGGAATAATCCACCCCAAAAACACTTACAAATCTGCTAATTGCTATGTACCTTGCATTTCTGGGACCATGTTTGTTGCTTTATTTTTCTTATTCCTGTGGATAACTGGCCAAATGTAGATGACTTTACGTTACATTGAGATATTTCCAGCGCAGCTTGAATGGAGTTTGATAGCAGATAATTTTTTATGTAAATGCTTCATGCTACTTGTTCCTATTGAAGTGTTATATGCTACTTGTTCCTATTGAAGTGTTTAGCTGAAGAAAAGACTGCGTTGTATAGTTGGTCTGACTGATGTGGATGAAAAAATGTACTATTGTAAGTCGCTTTGGACAAAAGCGTCTGCTAAATGATGTAATGTAATGTAATGTAAATGTCAGGTTTTGGTGTCAGCCCCTCAGTATCGAAGAGCAAGGGCTTCTTTATAGACACATCATTTTGTACTGACGTTCAACAATCATAAATCCTTCTTAGAAGAGGCAGAGATACCAATTTCTCCACCGACAGTAGCCTAATAAACCATCATGCAATGCAACCACAAGACATGTTGTGTTTTAAGTAAGGGAAGGATATGTTTCCCTCCTGACTACCCTTTTAGGGAGCATCAAGTATTTCAGCTGAATATTTATTACGATTAGGATCATATTTTTGCTGAATGCACATAGAAACAGTTGAATGGTGAATTTGAATATGATTAGTCAAAATCTAGTTCATGGTGGATTTATTGCTGCTGAAATGTGTCCATCTTCTTCAAGAATTTGATCCAAAGCAATGACTGGATGGCTGGAATTCGCTACATAGGTGGCTGCTGTGGATTTGAGCCCTACCATATCAGAGCTATAGCAGAGGAGCTGGCTGCAGAGAGAGGATTCCTCCCACCAGCTTCAGAGAAGCATGGACTCTGAGGTGCAGCTGAAATTGTCCAATTAAAATAATTGAGTTCGAACTCTGTACTCCCGTCCTTTTAGAATTGCAAGGGAAAGATCACATGAAAGCACACACATGAAACTATAACTACTACTATTGACGAATCCATGAGGGCATTATATATGTACGTATTCACAGCCTTCTCTTCAATAATCTAATTAATGGCCTCCGGACAGTAATATGCTCAATGTCTGTCACGATGAACCTGTACTTGAGATATCCTATGCTGGGTCTAAAGGCCCCTTCTATCTTGCTATAAATTGTATGCTCATTCTTCATCAAAGTGAAGTGTCTTATGCACACCAACATCTCTCATAATGCAAGAGAGGGAACAGATAAACAGTCCATAAGGTTCACACTTTTTTATGGGGAGACATATTTCTGTATTGTTCTGTATCTACATTACATTCTACATTATCTTAGGTAGCCATACAGGTGCAACCTCCACTTCCAGGTAACATTTTCTTATAATATTGAACGTTTATTTTTCTAATTTGTTTTGTGTTCTTTTGTTCTCTCTTCTTCAGTTGAAAGGGTCTAAGTGTATTGAATACTACTACTACTAATAATAGTAATAATTAAATGATTACAATTTCCCTATTGCTGGCATACTATGCTGTGAGAGGCAGATACTTCGGGTGGTAGGCTAATTACACGAGGCTAGCCTAATCTCTTAATACTCTGCTGCAGGAACAACAAAGGCTGAGACTTGTTGGCATTGCCTGGCAACCTACACAAATGATAGACAGGGAGGTTCTTCAGTGGGTCAAGCTCAGGCTCTGAGTTTTAATTTTAAGATGATACAGGCTGCCATAACACATGAGGAAAGATGGTATCTTTCAATCCACCAGGGATGGTAGTTAGGAGGTAAAGTCTACATTTGAAAACTTTAACCTAATGCTAAATAAATATTAGGACTCACAGATGAAGATCAAGGAACCTCAGCAGACTTTCAGAAGACTAGCCAGGTTCAACTTGAGGTGGGCTGTCCCTTCTGGCTCCAGCATTTATAAGTCAAGGTTTGTCAGCTGCCTGTTGGAATCCATTAAGTATTTATTTTAGCATCATTAGAGATCATCATTAGAGATGCCTCCAGTGAGGGATTCACTTTTATCTGTCTCAGGGCTGAGGCCATTAAAGTGGAACACTATTTAAAAATTCATACAGTATATGTCATTCCTCTCATCTGAGACAGTCCAATCGATATTCATTAACAACTCAACAACTCTCTCCCATAGCCAGGATAACTCAGTCAGATAACTTGAGATGTCTTTTTGTGCCATAATCGTGATCTGTACTCAAAACGGGAAAAAAAGACACACTTAGTACAGTATAGTCAATCAATCATGTGTGCCGTTTTCAATCCGAAGGTTGGCTTTCATGGTCCTCCAACTGTTTGTCTTCTCAGCCTTTCTCTTGAGTTGTTCATATCTTCTTTCTCCGCTCCATCTCTTTGTCATCAAGCCACATTATGAGTCTTCCTACTCCTCGTTTCCCTTCAATCATCCCCTCCAAAACTCTCGTCATCAGACTTCTGCTTGACCCGCTTAGAATGTGCCCCGCAAATTCAAACTTTCTCTCTGCAATCTTCTTCATAAAATACCTATCTTCTCCTACCGGTTCCAGGACCTTATCATTTGACATAAATCTTCTCCAGCTGATCTTGAGCATTCTTCTGTAGCACCATATCTCAAATGCAGTTATCCTTCTTTTTGATTGCTAGGTAGATCTAGCTTGGCTCATTTTCTGTACAGTCCTTTGAGACATGCTTGTGATAAAGGGCTATATAAATACATGAACTTGAACTTGCTCTGTCAATGTCCACGTCTCTGGTCTGTATGTAAGAACAGAAAAGATATAGGTTTCAATTATCTTTTTCTTAACTGTGATCTTGATGTTGCTTCTAAAGTTCTTTATTCTCCAAGAAAGCCATATTTGCTTGTCCAATTCTGCATTTAATTTCCTCCAGGCATCTTCCATCTTCGTAGATCCAACTTCCTAGATATCTGTATTTGTGCACTTGCTCTAATTCTAAAACCTCCAGTTTAATTTTGATCTTCTCTATTTCACCTTTTCCCATAATCATTGATTTTGTCTGTGTTATTCAATGCCATTCCATCTTTCTTGCAAGCCTGACTTACAGCTTCTAGCATTTATTTGAGTTCCTGCTCATCTTCTGCCAGAATAATTGTATCGTCAGCATACCTGATGTTTGTAAAGCTCTCCCCATTCATCTGAATTCCTCTCTTCTCTTGTAGTGCCTCTTCAATCATCCTTTCCGCGTACAAATTAAAGAGAATTGGAGATCAAATACATCCTTGACTTACACCTCTTAAGATGTCTACTTCTTCTGTTTCTCCATTTTCCCTAGATGCTTTCTGGTTCCAATATACATTTATTTCATGTGCCGGAATTCCTTCTTCTTTCAGTATCTCAATTAGTCGCTCATGGTTTACCCGATCAAAAGCCTTTTGATAGTCTATGAACATCATGTAAACATTTTTGTTAAATTGTATCATCCTCTCTCCAATTGTTCTTAGTATGAAGATACCATCTCTTGTTCCTTTTCTATAGCTCAGCTGGCATTCTGAAATCCTTCAATTAACGATGTTGGTTATTCTGCTCTTGATTAGATGCAACAGTATCTTTGACCCCCATGACTCATAAGACTTATCAGCCTGTGCTCTTCACACAATTGAGTATTTTTAACTTTTTGTAGAGGAATGAATTTGCTCTTCAGAAAATTGTCTGGTATTTTTCCTGATTTGTAGATCTTATTTATGACGTTTTTGATTATTATTATTCCTTCTGGTCGTAGACTTTGATGTAATTATTTTCTTTCTGTGCTTTTGGGTAGCTTCTTTGTCACAAATTATTACAGGGTTGCTAATCTGTTGTTTTGGAATTAATGGTCCTGGTGATTGGACTAGAATCTATAATAACATATATAAATCATTATGACTGGTGTACCGGAGCGTTGTCGGAAATAACAGTTTAGTCAGTTTTTGCATGCAAGCTGCTGTCGCTTACAGACCTTCTGTCTGCAAAACATCCTACACTGCTTCACCTAAAACGTCACCACGTCCCTACGTGCCCTGCTCAGATTGAGATTCTCATGCTGCCTTCAAGTACTCCTCTGAAGCTCTGAATGTCCGTGACGTCCAGTTGCAGACCCACGAGCCCGCAGCTTGTTCTGCAGCTGGATGGTATTGGTTTACGTTTAGACAGCCGCAAATACGACTTGTCGCGCCTTCAAGGTTTTTGTCTTTCCAAGTCCCTTTGTTGGGTCGTTCATGTGGCACTTAAGACGGGGATCGTGATATTTCCGACGGCACCTGAAGGTAATATCAGTATTTTGCGTTTGTGGTCTGGACAAACGAAGAAAACATCGGTACGAGCTGGGGACGACGCTAACTCGTGTGAAGAAGTGGGGTCGGACGAAACCCCGTGTCACACGTAGTTATGGGTTCTGCATTTGAGCGACGTGCGCCGTTTTCAGATCCCGCTGCCAGTTTATGATGAGAAGGATCGGGAGGGATCGGGAATAACGGAACACGTCTGACACAATTGGATCGACCGTTTCGTAAACAAACGGTCGCACGTACAGATGTGGATCTTGTGTCGTCGGAAAGCGAACGGAAAGGCTAACGGTAAGAGGTCGGGGTTACCGGGCAGACATCCGAGCAGGAAGCAGGTGGGCCAGAGATGGGAGAGGCCGCCGCACTGCTCCAAATCCATCCGCCAGAGCAAAGGACAGCCGGTCAGCCGAAACACCCTCG
>OMOT01080240.1:0-16000 GCA_900312575.1 Acanthochaenus luetkenii
CTGTCCTCTCTCTCTCTCTCACCCTCCCTCCCTCTCTCTCTCCCTCTCTCTCTCTCTCCCGTCCTCTCTCTCTCTCTCCCTCTCTCTCTCATCCTCCCTCCCTCCCTCTCTCTCTCTCTCTCTCTCTCTCTCTCTCTCTCTCTCCCCTCTCTCTCTTCTCTCTCTCCTCTCCTCCCTCTCTCTCTCTCCTCTCTCTCTTTCTGTAATCACAATGTACTTCCTTTCTAACACACATCTCTCTTTTTTCACGCCATAAAACCCTCTAGTGTATGAGGTGGTGACCATCACTGGAGATGAGAGAGGGGCGGGCACAGATGCCAATGTGTTTGTCACTCTGTTTGGAGACTATGGCATCACTCCCAAAGTGCACCTGGCCAGCAAGTGAGTTTTTTTAGGATAATAGGAAAGCGAGTTGAAAATAACGCAGATTGAACATTGTTATCACACTGCACAAGTGATAGGCCTCAATTTAAACCACAGCCTAGATCAAGCTGATATATAACTTTGTTCTGAAACTGTCTTTTTTTCTCCCATCCAACAGCACAGAGAAAAGGTATGTCTTGGTGTAGTGATGGAGGTAGTGCTGAGAAGAGGGCTGCTGGGTTGGTGCTGTGATTTTGGAGTTTGAGTTTTTCTAAATAATGATGCATGACATGATTGCTGCATGATTTGCCAAATGTTTACCCGGCTTTTACGTTTCATAGTGAACATGCAACGTTTTCGAATTCATTGGGGTTAGTGCATCATTGCGTCATTTATTAAACTATACTTTACTTTACGCTTTCTTGTTCCAGATATTCATTGCATTTAGTTTGCGCGTTGTGTTTTTTTAATCGATAGATAATTAACTTTGGGATGGCTCTAGTGCTGCTTTCCCAAATGCTGTGCACCATGTCTGAAACAGCTCCACAGCATGACACCTGTTGATCCTGTCTCACGCTCATACCTGTTTGTTATTTCAGGAGTCGAACAGCATTTGAGAGGGCCAAAACGGACGTATTCAGGATCAGAACACACAATGTTGGACCTCTGAAGAAGATACGGTATGTGAATCCCACGACATTCACCACTTTGACTCCGGCTGTTTTTCTGTTTTCAGACTGGAGAATATAATTGTCAGTGGTATTCAGACTAATACACCACAATTATGAACAACCTTTTAACTCCTTGCCTACACCAAATACTGCTGGCCCTGCGTCAATTTGAGACTGAAGGCAAATTTGCTTCCTCTGTGTCTGTTTGACTGGGACACTGGGGACTAATTTATCTTGATACTGTCCGTCTCTTCCTCCAGGATTGAGCATGACAACACAGGCCTGAATGCCAGCTGGTTCCTGGACAGAGTGGTGGTGACAGACGTGATCAGGCCCCATCTGAGGTTTTACTTTGCTTGTAACAACTGGCTCAGTAAGGTGGAGGGAGATAGCCTGTTTGTCAGAGACCTGCTGGGCAGCATGGACCCCATGGACATACCCAAATGTATGCCTCACATATATAAGCCTACAAGTACATGTGTATGAACACCTTATTATAGGTTAGTCTTAATATTATAATACAGATTGGACACAGTTCTCTCAAGGGGTTGCAGGATAACTCACAAGGGGTCACAAGACCATGTATGGAATGTGAAAAATATTATGAATATAAAGTTACAGTATTTTCTTGTTCTTCATCTTTGTGACAAATCCCTTTTTCTCGAGAAATTCAGTGTATTTTCAGACTCCAGGTGTCCAGGTGTAATAATTAATCAAATAAATTAGCCAGAAAATGGGAAATCAAAAAAATCGTCATTTAGTATCAAAGTTAACCTTTCTGATTGTGTACCCTCGCAACACAGGGTTACAAATAGGTTTATTTTGAAGGGTTGTGAGCCACAAAGGCTGAGAACTATTGGATTAGACAGTGTGCAGAGCTGACAGCATATTTTCCATTTTTATATTTTTTACCATGTTCCTGTTTCAAAATTAAACCTTTTGGTCTTAATTTTCTAGATAATAAGTATGTGGTGACTGTCTTCACCGCGGATGTAAAAGGCAGTGGAACAGATGCAGATGTCTTCCTCAATGTCTTTGGGGAGTTTGGAGACACAGGTAAACAACACCCAGTTTTCTGGGACGCTACATGTTGTTATCACGCATGTGATCCTACAGTGAATACACATTTGATGCAATCAGTGTTTTTCCACCTGGACTTAAACCAGGATTTGGCTAAAAGAACTCACACATTGTTTCTTTATTTTAGGGGAGAGGCGTCTTGACAATGAAAAAAATAACTTTGAAATGGCTTCCGAGGACAAGTTCAGCATGGAAGCTCCAAACTTGGGCAAAGTGAGGAAGATCACCATTGGCCACAATAATAAAGGCTCTTCAGCAGGATGGTTTGCGGACAAGGTACAAAATAATACACAAGCCTGGCAATATTTCAGTCGGAGGCTGCAGAAATGCAAAGGTTATTTTAAATGCATTACATTAATGCTGCTCAAAACTATTGCCCCTACACCAGCATAGTCTCAAGACAGCTAATCATTTAAGAACTATTATTTTGTTAGACCATGTGATGTTTTTAAAAAAAGGTGGATATCTTGTCTTGGAACCAAACTCTGTCTTAGTGTACTTCATTCTGCCCATGCTGCCTGGAGAGGTACTTAAGACATGAGATACTCCTCTTTCCTCTCTGTCTTCTCATCTGAGACCCAACTCCTCCAACACATACAGTGTGTAGAATCAAGAGATGAGTTCATTCAATCGGGCACATGCATGCAGAAGCTCATGCACGTATGCACACACATACACACACACACACATGCACGCACAGGACATGCATGCCGTCACCCTACCCACTCTGTAAAGGGAAACCATGCCCCATTAACGGATTGCCTTACTAGCAAATAGACAGATGAGTCTGTAGAGTTGCTGATGACTGCAACACAGACTGACACCAAAGATCATCATGATTGGCCGTAGCTGGATGGCAATGACAAAAATAAAGAATCACATGCTCTTCTGTATATAACGGAATCTATATGCTTTGAGCTCTCGTGTACAATTCACACAAATTAAATAATGTGAATGTGTTTGATTAATCAATCAAATTGATGTTGTAACTAAATGATTTGAATCCTGATTATTATTTGAACACTGAAAATTCCGACATGAGGGATAGGTAACCTTTTGTGCAATCTATCTATCTTTACCCTTGTATACATCTCTATAAGCCATAATACCATACTTTGTCAAAAATTTCACCGATAAATACTGGAGCGTAAACCTGACACAAGTTCATAAAACAAGACAGCAGTACTACTTTTGGTGAATCATTTTCATAGCTGTAATAAGGATTTTGATCTTTGCAACTTTCAATGAAAGCGATCACACTGACCACCGGGGCAACTTCCTCAATCTCAAAGGACATTATTAAACCTTATTGAGCCAGGCAAGTTGGCAAAAAATATTATAATTATATATATAAGTATTTCTTAGGCTTGTTTTTCCTTCTTATGCAGGTGATTGTGGATGATCTGGGGAACAAAATAGTGTATGAATTTCCAATCCAACGTTGGTTTGCCATTGATGAGGATGATGGGAAAATCCAGAGGGACATTCTGGTGGGAGGGAGCCAGCCCACAGGTAATGAAGGAAAAATTGTGTATGACCCTGACAAAACAAAGTAATTGCTTTACATACACTTATCCATTCAATTTCTATACAGAAATAGAAAACAAAGAGTTGTGTATTGGTGTATTTCAACAAACAGTCCTACAAGCAGTAATGACAAGAATGGAAATTAGGCTATGTGGCTGTATTATACTCCAAATTATCTGCATTTGCCCCTATTGCCATAGAGATCATTTTGCACTAGCCTGATCTGAAAAATACTAGATGCATGTTTGCAGGCAAATAAGATTTATATTGCCGAAGAATGGAGAATGTTGCTCCCCATAATAGCTAAAGAGAAAAACATGTTTTCTCTCCAGCCTGCCAGAGGCCGGCCATATATATGATCATGAATTTGTAGGTCAGACTATCAATGTTTTGATCTGGCTGATTTTCCTGCTCAGCTCCTTTGGGAGTATGGGTGTTGTGAACCAGAGTGGCCTGCTGGCAGAGTCTCTGATTGTCAGACATGTAACTGTACCCGCCAGGTATTGTGTACAATGTCCAGATTGTGACAGGCAACATCCGAGGTGCTGGGACCAACTCCAAAATCCACATCATGATGCACGGCTCCAAAGGCCTGAAGAACAGTGGCAAGGTAATGAGCTGATGAAACACAGAGAATATAAAGACTTTACACTTAATAAAATGTCAAACAATAATAGTTTTTACTGGATAAGTGACATGACCACATGAAGTGGTAATCCGCGAGATTCTCATTCATCTTTGGTGCTAAGTGATCGACGCTGTGGTGTTTTTTCATTGCACAAATGGATCATTTGTCAATCAAACAGTGTGTCCAGTACTGTGACGCCTCTTTCCTTGGATTTTCTGTTGATGAAGTTTGGATTTCTGTAGGTTGCGGTCTTTTCTTTGTCTGTTCAATCATGGTGGCTATTGCTGCTCATGCTAACTACTTAGTGAAATGCATCGCTTCCTGTGTGCCAGATTATTCCCAGGAAAGACCTACCAGACACTTGGTGTTTAGAACAGCGAATGTAAAGCCTTTCATGAACTGGCTTGGTTGAGTCAGTATTTTATTATTTATATGAAAATGTCACATATGATGTAACTAGCATGCACATACGCATTATAAGAGTAGTCAGAGTTTAGCTTTCATGTATCACAACAGGCAAGGTTTCTTGGACAAAGATTAATCCCATACAAGCTATCAACGGGAACTTTATTTTGAAATATATTTCTTGAACTCTGCCTGGGGTGTTTGTGAATTTCAGTCCATTGAGTATAAATATCACTGAGCCACCTAAAACCCTTCTAGGTCCAGTTAGAACATTGGTCAACCGCCTTTTCCATCAGCTTTGCCTTGATGTATTTGATGTAGGTGTTTTTAGAAGGGGGAAAGTTTGAGCGGGCTCTGACAGACATCTTCAACGTTGAGATCGCTGCCCTCCTCAGCCCCCTCAGCAGAGTCACCATTGGACACGACAACGGAGGAGTCAGTGCAGGGTGGTACTGTGAGAAGGTACACAACCCCCACCCACCCCCACACACACACGTCATGATGCTGTCATTGATTGTCAATCGATTGAAGGTAATGCTGCTTGGTTGTTTCTTGTCCTTGCTGCAGGTGGTGGTCTTCTGTCCCTTCACAGGGATAGAGCAGACCTTCCCATGTAGTAAATGGCTGGATGAGAGAGAGGGAGATGGGCTGATAGAGAGAGAGCTCTATGAGATGGTCTCACTCAGGCAGAAGAGACAGAAGAGTAAGTACCGGTACAACCACAGACTTCAACTGGTGGCCACTGAGCAGCTCCACTGGAGCAATGGGGGTTAAGTGCCTTGCGCAAGGGCACCTCAACAGTATTTGGTTACTGAAGGGAAGGGGAGGGGCTACCGTTACCTGTCGATTACAGTATAAAAAACGGATAAAGATACAATCATTTGATTCAGGACATAATAACCTGAGACAGCACTCCCATATCAATGAACTGGTTCTCCTCAGAGCACCCCTGGTCCTTGTGGATCTGGACGTCAGACCTGCCCAGTGCAGGGACCGACGCAGACATCTCGTTCCAGATCTATGGAGAGAAGGGAAAGTCAGACGAGATCAGACTGGACAACAAAACAGACAATTTTGAACAAGGCCAGGTGGACAGGTTTATGGTAAGAATCCCATGTTTTCATCTTGACAGTCAGATAATGTTGCTATTCTAAATGTATGCTATAAACTGGGTTTATTCTATTTTGGCCTGGTCCCACAGATTGAGCTGCCTGATATGGGAAAATTGACAAAATTTCGCATCTGGCACGAGAAGAGAAATCCCTTTGCTGGATGGCATCTCAGTAAGGTGAGTAAATACTACAATTGGATATCGATGCTTTACATCATGCCAGACCTCAATTAGCTTTACCTTGAGTAATTAACTCACATGCTTCTCGGCCAATGTTTTATTGACAATATATATTTGTTGTTGTTGTTTTATATGAATCCTATAAACTCTGTCTATATATGCACAGTAGGCCTTATAATATGATTATTACAGCCAAGCTTTGCTCACAGTATGAAACAAAAGTAGAGATTCTAAGGTTTAACATTGAAATGTGGATAGTAAGCGGGTTTAGTATTCCCAATTAATAATGGTGATGTGATGACAATAGCAGAACATCTCAGGTTAAATATATATAATTCAACTGGTAGAAGCATATGAACATGTGCATATAATTGACCTAGGACGAACATAAAGTTGTTTTAGTTGCCTTTGAAACTACGAAAGGAGAAAGTTAAGAGAAAATCAAGTGAGTTCAGTCAGAGTTTAAGTGGTTAAATGAATTAAGCCTAATCTTATAAGATCACTAAACCCTTTAACCGTGATCGCCTAAATCAAACGAGTGCTCTTGCGTTTTCTCTCTCTGATCAGGCAACAGTAATGAAGACATTAACAAAGGAGAAGTATAAGTTTCCCTGTGAGCGCTGGCTGGACACTAACGAAGACGATAACGAGGTTGTGAGGGAGCTACCTGCCGCCGGAGATCTAATTCCTGAGCCGCTGCCCTGTATGTTCATGTGCTTCCAGGCTAACTGTACTCACCTTCATGCACAGATGTACACTCACCAGAGTTCCTGAACCACTTGTGCGACCAAAATCTCCATTGCCATATTGCATATAGAGATAAATGAAAAACTGTATGGATGATGTTATTCTGTTCTGCAGTGATAAAGTACAGAGTGACTGTATGCACGGGGAGCGTTGGAGGCAGTGGCACAGATGCGTCTGTTTTTCTCAATCTGATTGGAGACCTGGGGGACACTGGGGAACGCCAGCTGATCAACTGCAAAAACAACATCAACAAGTTTGAGAAAGGAAATGTGGGTACATCCAGAAGACCTCATGTCATACTGTATCAGCAGCACACATGTTGGAAGCATAGATAATCACGTTATTATATCTGCTAAGGCAAAAAAGATGTCCGCATGTCAGATGTCCGCTTGTCTTCACCGCCAGCTCCTGTACAAGATAAAAGAAGGCATTGTAATGACACGTTACCTGCCATTCTCTCTTTCTCAGCTGGATGAGTTTATAATCGAGGCAGTGACCATCGGGCAGGTTCGCAGGGTAAGGATCGGACATGACGGCCGAGGTGGAGGCTGTGGCTGGTTCCTTGATAAAGTGATTGTTAGGGAGGAGGGACAGGCTGAGGCCCACGCTGTAGAGTTCCCCTGTAACAGGTGAGTTGTAGAGGAAGTTGACACTTGGAGCGAATACAGAGTGAGGCATGTCGCCGTAGTCGGGTGAAAACCGTGTAGCTCCAAAATGTCAACTTTTCAGGAATTAAGAAAAACAGCCTTGTTTGTAGCTTGAGGACAAAGCATCTTTCAGTGTATCCAACGTGTTTTGAAAGGTTTTCATGAACCCAAGGGTTGTAGAAGTTTCTCAACATAGAGGTGGGGACTCGAGTCACATGACTTGGACTCAAGTCAGACTTGAGTCACAAGTTTAATCGCTTGAGATGTGACTTGATGCATGAAGAGAATACGTGAGACTTGACTTGGGTTCTGGTGACTTGGGACTTGATACTGACTTGTACTTTGATGACTTGAAAACTTTTCTAAAGTTTTGACAAAAGATCTTGTGTGTGTGTAAATTACTTATATAAGACAGCTGCATTTAAATTCTGTTTCCGAATGTATATGGAATGATTGAAGTTGAAGCTGATTATAGAACTTTCCACGTTTTTATACTATTAAAACAATATTGCATTGAAAAGTCCTAGATATTTCGTTTTCTTATAATATTAATTGATACGGACTCTTGATTTGCTCTGACTTGACTTGAGACCCGACATTAATGGCATGGACTTGACTTGGTAAGCCACATCTAGACTTGAGACTTGACTTGGGATTCGAGCGAAGTTCAAGTTCAACTTCATTTATTTATATAGCCCTTTATCACAAGCATGTCTGTCTCAAAGGACTTGGTCACACCTCTGCATAGAGGTCATGTGATCCAGTGGTCTCCAACCATGTGCCATCGAGAGCCATGTGTACGCAGGTCTTTGTTCCAGCCAAACACTACACCAGGTGATTTCACTGATTTGCTTCTCCTCTCTGGTTGAAGGTGTGCTAATGATTGAAATCAGCTGTTTGTTGGAATGAAAACCTGCATACACATGGCTCTTGGTGGCACATGGTTGGAGACCACCAATATAATCCTTCATTTTAAGTTAAAACAATGAACATCAGCTAAATTGGAGTTACGAGGTTTTCACCCGACAACCACAATGTGCTGAACAGTACGTCCAGAGGTGTGTATATGTGTGTATATGTATAAGATGAGATGACAATGTTTTCATTCGATGTACTAGGTGGCTTGACCGCAATGAGGATGATGGACAGATTGTTAGAGAGTTAGTGCCGATCTCAGATGGGCAACGTCTTTACAGTAAGTGACAGAAGGCTGTTGTATGTGTGAAAATCATCCATCAGCACTATTCTGATGTTTTATTCAGTCATTCATTTAAACGTGTTGCCCTCTGTAGATGGTGATGTTGTTTTGTGTGTGTGTGTGTGTCAGACATCAGCTATCACGTTGCAGTGAAGACAGGTAACATCCCCGGGGGCAGTTCGGACTCCAAGGTGTTCGTCAAGCTCTATGGGGAGAAAGGCGACACCAGTAAGACGATGCTGGTGGTCTCAGACAACAACCTGGGGAACTACTTTGAGACGGGTCGCACTGACGTCTTCATTGTGGAAACCTTTGATATTGGACAGGTGTGCTGGCACAGTTGAGGCAAAAGTGTGTATAGAATATCTTGTGCTTATCAAATTAGAATATTTTGCTCCGTTAATTTCACTCCAGATCAACCGTCTGATGATTGGCCATACGAACGAGGGTATGCGTGCAGGCTGGTTCGTGGACAGCGTTCAGATCATGGTTCCAGTCGATGGTAAACACTACATGTTCCCCTGTCACCGCTGGCTTTCCAAGGGTGAAGCTGATGGCAAGACAGAGGTGGAGATTTACCCCAGTGAGATCCTGGACATGGAACAACGTAGGCTACACGCACACACACTCTCACGCCATCATAAGAACCTGCACACCCATACACACGCATCTGCAGTTCAATGCTGACAACAGTGAAGTTATTTTATTGACCCTGAATGTATCTCAAGACAAATTCAGCAGTCTCTTGGTCCTTTATTTACAATGTGAAGCACTTTGGGTTGCATTTCATGTATGAAAGGTGCTAAACAAATACAATGTATTATTATAATTATTTAAGAAATAACGTGCATCTTAAAATGTAGGTGTACATGTACATACATACTGTCCAGTAGTAATTAAAAAGCTGTCTGTGAACCTTTATACGTTCTTATTTTGCAGTGATTAACTATGAGGTAACAGTAGTAACAGGAGATGTGACATTTGCTGGCACCAATGCCAACGTGTTCATCCAGATCTACGGGGACAAGGGGAAGACAGAGGTCATGACCCTCAAAAGCAGATCCAACAATTTTGAGCGGAACACCACGGAAATATTCAAGGTATCAACGCTTGGATTTTATGTTTTCATTGGCTCCAAAACACAACTCAATTGTCACAGCTGAATACCAAAGAAACAAGGGAATTTCGAGATGTTACAGTTTGAAAAGACACATTGCAAACACCAGAATACGATTGTGTGTCACGGTAAGGCAGGTGTCTTCCCTCGCTGTTTCTCAGATAGAGGCCAAACATGTGGGTAAGGTCTTCAAGATCCGCCTCGGTCATGACGGGTCAGGGGTCGGATCTGGCTGGTTCCTTGAGACAGTGGATGTCAAGCATCTAATCATGGCATTGGTGCCCAAGGAGAGGAAAAAGGAGGACAAGAAAAAGAAGAAGAAAAAGAAGAAGGATGAGGATGACGAGGACGAGGAGGGGGAAGAGGAGATGCAGGAAGTGGTGCTGACTTACCATTTCCCCTGCTCGCGCTGGCTGGCCGGGGGAGAGGAGGATGGTGAACTGGTGGTGGAGCTACTGCCTGAGGATGCAGAGGACATGGAAGGTACATAGCAAAGAACCAGTGATATAGCACTAATAAGGTATAATAAACTAAAGTATAATATGTCAGTTGTTCAGAGAAGTCCCTGGGAAAAACGCTATATCTGTCAGGGCTTATTAAATATTTTAGTTCATTTGGGAGGGCTTGATTTAACTTCTGTGGCACTTGAACAGCCTCAGAAGTGCTAACCTAACACAAGCTAAAACATGTACCATGCACCCATGACTTAATTAATTCAAGTCGGTCCTATCCTGTCACTCTCCATTGTATGCTGTCCAATAAAAATACAAATGCCACGAAAACAGCCTCAGAAATAGAGGTAAAATCATTAGCAACATTTTTGACCAAGCAATTCCAGTTTTTAAGAAAATACATTTGAAACATAATTAAATTGCTAATATGCCAAGGTCTGCATAGCAAAGAACATATAAGCTGTAATACTGACATCCCATTAAGGACAAGGGACATAGGCTGCATACACAGTATAGATGAGATACCAATCACAGCTCTGGGGAGCTGCTGTATCTGGTTTGGTGAATCCAGGTGGCAGAAAGAACCAATATATAACTTCATATACCACTGGGCCTCTGTATGAATGTTCACCTTGCAGCATTGCAAGTTCTACATTTTGGTAAATAAATACCCACAAGTATGTGTATATACTGTAAATATACACACATCAATATAATTTGTTGTTTGTTCCTATTTTATTCTGTTCTTTTTAACATATCTGGCACACAATATATTTTAGCAAATGTTGATTCAGGAGGCAAGCATGGTTTGATTTGATACAATTCCCTTTTGTCCCGACCTACTGTAAAGAGGTGTTAGTAATTCATCCCTTCTATTGTCTGACAGTGAACACCTATGAAGTGAATGTCTTCACTGGTGACATGTCGGGTGCCGGGACCGATGCCAACGTCTACATTAATATTTATGGAGAAAACGGGGACACCGGAGAGCGCTATCTCAAGAACTCCGGCAAACTCAACAAATTTGAGAGGGGACAGGTACTATAAGGTTAAACTGAGAGATGAAAACGACTTTGTAAATCAGCTAGATGAAACAAAGATATGCAATGGAAGAGATTAAAATGAATAATAATTTCAACAGATGCTATGGAAAAAATACTGGGGAAAACGAAAATAAGATTTTCTCTTTTGATTCATTGAGAACCAAAATACATTGTAACTATCTTACACTGGCTGACAGTTTTACAATTATTTTTCTATCTTATATCCTGAATTCTTGAACTATAAACCAGGAGCCAAAATACCATTGGGTCATTCCTCAGTTGACATGGGTAGAAATTATCTTTTTTGAGCCTGGGTCCCGAGGCAAGACACTTTTCATTTTGGGTCAATTTGGGTCAATTTCAGGAACCACCAGCTTAGAGGGTATCCCATTGGAAAGTAACCAGCAGTTAGTCAAAGACTCAAGCACTTCCACGCAATATGAGCTGTGGGTGGGAGTGTATTCTGGTAGGATTACAAGCTCTCCTGCAGGCAAGCCAGCTGTGATGGAGAGTGCCTGGAAGGAGTCCTCTGAGTCATTGAACCTGTCCTACTTTTTA
This sequence comes from Acanthochaenus luetkenii, assembly GCA_900312575.1. Classification (NCBI taxonomy): domain Eukaryota; kingdom Metazoa; phylum Chordata; class Actinopteri; order Beryciformes; family Stephanoberycidae; genus Acanthochaenus; species Acanthochaenus luetkenii. The sequence goes on from OMOT01080240.1 coordinate 11,728, forward strand.
CTCATCACTTACTTAATTCAAACCGGTGAATTATTCATCTCAACAATTACTTGGCTCTGTAGACTAGAGCACCAAACTCATGTCCATAGACACTTTGTTTTGTTTCTTCCCTCAGATCAAACGTAACAGTAGCCTATTGTGACCAAATGAGGGGAGCTTTGTGAAGTGTTTGCTTAAAGAGCAAACATAGATGTATATTCCACATAGAAATCAATGAGTGCAGTCAGCTACAGCAAAAGAAAGAGTCAAACTAAAGGAATGACTCAGTTATAGTGACAAAAACACTATCAGAAGAATTGTCTGTAACAAGCCTATCTCAAATTGCTGCTTTTCCAGGAGGATGTTTTCACCGTAACAGCTGCTGACCTGGGCCCTCTAAAGAAGCTACGTATTCGTCATGACAACAAGAAATCCCATTCATCTTGGTACCTGGATCGTGTGGAGATAGTGGACACAAAGGAAGATACCACGTAAGTCATGTAGTAGTAGTAGTAGTTTATTAGTGCTTCGCAGTCACAGACTGAAATCGCACACCAATTCACATACATAAATGCATCATATAAGTGGAGAAATTCACATATAATATATTCACACAAGTATTATAAAATAATTTAAAAATACAAATACATAAATATGCTAATATGCATGGGCTTCATTCACTAATCTAACTCTTAAAGGGATGCTTTACTCTCAATCGATGTTACCTCCATTTTGTGAAACACTACACCCCTCCCTGTCTGAAAATATGTTTTTTGTGCATATAGCTGCTTCTGAGACGTTGGTATGGAATGTCGTCCTTAAAAGTCAAAGTCCTCCCCCTACGATGAGAGTAGGGAAAACCCTCGCCTCCAGGTCCCATAGAGCAGCACACTTCACCTCTTGTGAAAGTAGGGATGAACGTTTTATTTTGCCTGATCCCTCCCATCGAACTTGTGACTTAGAAGATTACATCTTTTAAAAATGCACACCAGAACAGTTGCTGGGGAGAGGGAGAGCAAGAGAAGCGAGAGAGAAAGAAAGAGAGATAGAGGTGATGCCGCTGCCATCGCTGCGGGCTGGGAATGTTAGGCGGTGCTCTTGCGGGACATAACGTGTTTTTGACCTAGGCTAACATTAGCCTCTCTACACAAACCTATCCCTTTCCAAACGGAGGGGGGGATGGTGCATCTTGGGAATTGCAGTTTCTTGAGCTATTGACTTGATTTGGCAGAGCTGGGATTAAAACCTCAAAATCTTGAAAAGTCCATGGATTTTTATTTATTTTTAATGGGATGCAATATGTTATTTTCATCCAAATGTAACTGGTTCGATTTAGGGTAAAGCATTCCTTTAACTGTATTCAGAGCATAGGTGATTAAAATGACACCATACAACGATGTCAAGTCTAAGAGTTTCATATAATTACATAGCTAACAGTAATACAGTAACATATTGAGTGTTGATCAAATGCGTTTCTTGGGGTTGTAGGTACTATTTCCCATGTAACCGCTGGCTGGCAGTGGATGAGGATGATGGGCAGGTAGCGAGAGAGCTGGTGCCTGTGGACGAGGCCTTCATGAAGAAGGATGACGACGAGGGGACAGGAGCCACTCTGGGGCTCGAGCAGAAATGTAACACAGTTTCAAAGCTGGCTCATATTTTAGTGGAGGCATGGGATAAAAAAGAAGGCCCCGTTCAAGAATTGATCTAACCACTGGTGAAACATGCAGCTGTAGCTCAGTGGGAAGACGAGGGCCAGAGGGACTCATGTTTTAGTGCAGAGATGAAGTGGAAAGCGATTAAAGCTATTTTTGATGGCTTGTTTGATCTATTTTGCAGCCATGTCCTCTACATATACTCTCAAAATAAAAACTGGGGAAAAGAAGTATGCGGGAACTGATGCCAACGTCTTTGCCATCCTATTTGGTGAAAATGACGACACAGGTACGATCATTACGTTGCTGTGACAGCCTCATGGGTGCTGCAAGAGATCTCTCTAAGTGATACTAAATGGAATCTAATTTGTCGTGTCCCTCACAGGGATCATCAACCTAAAGGCGTGTAAGATATATAAGAACAAGTTTGAACAGGGAATGATCAACGAGTTCATTGTGGAGGCGGTGGACCTGGGAGACCTGGAAAAGCTACGAATTGGCCACGACAACTCAGGTGGGAAGACGGGGCTCTACTGACCTGGAAATAAACAGTTACAGTCATAAGCGGTAAATTGTACGAGACAGAGTAACACACGACTGCTTTCCTGCTCTCAGGGGGTTCACCTGGTTGGTTCTTGGACTGGGTAGAGATCGACGCCCCCTCACAAGGTCAGAGACTACGCTTCCCATGTGGCCGTTGGTTGGATAAAGGAGAGGATGACGGGGCAACAGTGAGGGACCTCTATCCTGCTGAGTTACAGACTGAACTCTACATGCCATGTGAGTGAAACATTTTGTGGAACTTTATATTTCATTCGTGTCTTCCATCATACTCGTAAAACAACAAAAAACCTCACCTTTTCCTCTGTCTTTTCAGTTGTGCCTTATGAGATAAAGATATACACCAGTGACGTGTTCGGTGCGGGGACGGATGCTGATGTGTTCATAGTCTTGTACGGGCGGAAGGGCGTCTGCACACAGCAGAAACACCTGTGTGTCAACAAGAGAGAGAGACGGCTGTACTTTGAGAGGGGAGCTGAGGATATGTTTATTGTGGAGGTGAGTGCGTCGATTTTGACTTGTAGAATTTGGGGAAGAAAGCAGGGATTACACGTGCATTTTCAAAAATGGATCCTGCGAGGAGGGGAGGGGGGCACTAAACTATGTGTTGTCCTCCCCCAGTTGGAGGATGTTGGTGATGTTATAGAGAAGATCAGGATAGGACACGACAACAAGGGCTCCAACCCGGGATGGCACCTTGATAGAGTGGAGATCAGACGACAGCTCAGAAAGGGAAAGGTACTAAAAATCCACTTGAGATTAGAGTTACATACGTACATCATTAAGAGTTTTTAGGCTTTTTTTTCCACATCCATGACACAACTGAACCCAGTTTGGGGTTTTGTGTCTGTTTTACGGCAGGGTTCGGAGACGACCATCTTCCCATGTGAGTGCTGGCTGGCCAAGTCTGAGGATGATGGGGAGACGGTGAGAGAGCTGGTCCCCTCTGAAATCATCACTGAGAAACTCCTTAGGGATGGTAAACTTAAACGGACTGAGACAGAGGTGGAAGATGCCCTGGAAAGTAGGTTCCCCCATGTGTGTGACAGCAGAGATGGTTTAATCTGTATGAAAAACAGGCCCATTGTAGGAGATCGTTTTTTGGTTTGATATTTGCATTCAGAGCTTTAAAATGGTTTATTACGTTCTTGAGGTAATTCAGTATATTTGTTTGAATGATCAGTTATGGAATCAAAAAAGTGTATTTTGATCAAACTTTTTCTGATGTAAAATCTTTCTCCTGTAAAGTTAGATGAACCTGGGTTTATATCTTATTATGCTGAGAGAGTCATGCGACAGTTTGTAAACCACATACTCATATATAACGCATATATAAAGTTAATATATGGGCAGCATGGTGACTCAGTTAGCACTGTCACCTCACAGCAAGAAGTTGTGGGTTCAAATCTCCGTCCGGGTCCTTTCTGTGTGTTTGCGTGGGTTTCCTCCCACAGTCCAAAGACATGCGCTTGTGTGTAGTATGTATATGATGTAGTTAGTGTGTGTAGATGATGTAATATGTATATGATGATATGTAAGTCACTTTGGATTAAAAACTTCTAAATGCCGTAGCGCAGGGGTGTCCAAAGTTTTTTTAGTGAGGGCCAAATACAGAAAAATAAACAAAGGGCCGGGCCACACACTAGAGGTGACATATTGACACATGAATACTGTGTGTATTTCTAACTCACCTATAATGTGAAGAACATTGCACTCAGTGGGAGCAGTGATGCTGTCCTTTGGATTGAAGGATGGCTGACATGTCAGGAGAAAGTTTGGTGGTTGAGACACGAAGGACTTCACAGAGATGGCTATCAGTCATTCTGGTTCTCAGTCTGCTTTTGTTCTGATTTAACAGAGAAAATGTTTGTTCACATATGTATGTTGAGCTGAACAGGCTCATCATTCTTTTTGCGTGGCGTCTCATCAGAGGAAACTTGGTATTATCCAAACTCTGATAGAAGTCAGGGAGGGAGAGAAGCTGATGTTGACTCTTCAGAGAATCATCACATTGCATTTCAATCAGTTCTAACTGCAGACTCTCTTCCACTTCTTCTGCATCCACCAGGAAGGGGGTC
>OMOT01080241.1:0-10401 GCA_900312575.1 Acanthochaenus luetkenii
GTGTTACAACTGAACAATGTTGAGAGTTATTGTGAATACACAAACGTTTTATTTAGCGGTATCAGACTGGTTTTTTTATGTGTTACAACTGAACAATGTTGAGAGTTATTGTGAATACACGAACGTTTTATTTAGCGGTTATCAGACTGTTTTTTTTACGTGTTATAACTGAACAATGTTGAGAGTTATTGTGAATACACGAACGTTTTATTTAGCGGTATCAGACTGTTTTTTTTACGTGTTACAACTGAACAATGTTGAGTTATTGTGAATACACGAACGTTTTATTTAGCGGTATCAGACTGTTTTTTTTACGTGTTACAACTGAACATACGTTTGTGAATACGCTCATTAACGTTTGCACAATGTTGAGTTATTGTGAATGTGCTTAATAAAGTTTGACTGACTGACCTATCTGACTGGTTTGTGTCGCTTAATGCACCTTATAGTCCGGTGCGCCTTATATATGAAAAAATATCGAAAATAGACCATTCATTGACAGTGCGCCTTATAATCCAGTGCGCCTTATAGTGCGCAAAATACGGTACATGTTTCCACTCTAGTAGCAGAGGGCCATTTTTTGGTACCTCAGGTCTTGAGGTAAATATCCTAAACAAATAATGACTGCACATTTAGCTTTCATAATGTAGAGATGTTGGTCAGAAACGCAGGCAGTGGGCCACTGGCTAGCTGGCTCGCTTACAACAGGAAGGTATTTTGAATGGTATTAATTTGACCTGTGCATCATTTCACCTTGAAGAGCGGCGTGAGGACTACGGCGCCAGCATTGCCAAACTCGAAGGCGGTGAGCAGCTGGGGCAGGACCTTGTGTTTACAGAAGTCCTCTGGGAAGGAGTCCAGGTTGTCACTCAGATCCTGGAAGAACTGTTGCTTCTCTGCTGGCTCCTTGATCTGAACACACAGACAAGCAGAAATACACAAAGAAACACACACACACACACGTAAACTGATTATTGCCAAACAAATTCATCTGAAAATGTTTTCACACCGCAGCGTCTGGATTCACATTTTAGCCCCTAGACATTTGCTTTTTCTAACAATCAACCAGGAAGCATTAAGAACTAATGGGACTTTGATTTTTCATGGCAGAACTCTAGAAAGGTGGTGGTGAGAGGTAGACACAGTCAGACAGAGAGAGAGATGAGGTATAAAATGACTATGTAGGATAATTTAGGGCAATGTTTTGAAATCTATGACAATTATAATACCAAACCTTCATTTTCACATTTAAAAGACATTTCTAAATAAGAAACAAATGAATCTTAATAGATTTTGTTCATGCGCTGAGGCTGTTTGCCAGCATTGACCAGCTTGTAGCTTTTGCCTGGTTTGTAGCAATGGGTAGACATTTTGCATTTCTTTTCTTTTTTTAAAGTACAATCTGTGCAGTCATTTCTTCTTTTATTGCACATATGCTCCCAATTCTTTTTGTAACACATGCTATGGATGTGTTACGGCAACTACTGCCACAGTGCTCTATGGCCAACAATGCTGCTGACAGTTCTGCCGTGAGACTGCAGAGCTTGGTGTAATCACGTTTCCCCATTGTAATCAACTCATGAGGTGAATACTATATCACCAAACATGGAATATTTTGTACTTAGTTGACTTTTCTCATACATAACAGCTTATGTTTATATCTTGCTACAGTAGGTTGACTTTACAAAAGAGGTCTGATATGGGCTCCGATACAATACGACCGTTATACATGATGTGTATATGTGTGTGCGTGTGGACCTGGATCTCCTCCAGGAAAAGGTTGCTCTCCACAAAGCTGTTGCTGAGGAAGCCTTCGGAGGCTCGGCAGTTCTGGAGGAAGCGGGCTGGGTTGGGGCGAGCCCGGGGGTTGGCCCCCACCAGCTCACAGTAGTGGGGGACCAGGGCCTTGGGGATCTGGGGGCACAGAGAGGACAGGACACCACACTGTGAACATCACTATTCACTATTCTCAACGCTCAATGCATGACCGTGTCTTCTTCTACTGTCACAGAGGCCTAAAACATACTTCGGTACCATGGAATCAACCATGGGTGATCTGGGATATGTATAATGGTGACGGGACGTAAATACTCAGCGGGAACTGTTGGGGTGACGTACCTTTCCCAGGGAGCGAAGGGAGGAGGCACGAGGCAGTGGCCCATTGAACACCTCCCAGATCAGGCAGCCCAGCCGCCATACTTCCCCTGCCCTGGAAAACACACACACAGTTAAATTCAAATGCATAGGAAGACTCATACAAAAAGTGGGTTTAATATAATCTCCTGCACATCCCATTTAGGTACCTTTACGTGGCACCTATTATCCAGTATTGTTAAGTTCTAAACCTCCTCTCTCTTTCATAATTTCTTCTCTTCTTCCTCCCCCCATTTTTCCTGCTTCACCTCCTTTTCCTCCCGGTTTCACATTACTCTTGTTTTCTCCTCTCACACACTTTTTCAACCTCCTCCACTCACTTAGGTTTTCACTTCTATCTCTCTCTCACCATTTCTCTCCCGTGTTGTTGTTGGCAGGCTCTGGTGGGTCATATTTCTCCATGTCAGGGTAGACGGCCTTGGGAGCTGGCAGCGAGACCCCACTGGGGTCGCCCTGCTCCAGGGTGACATGATCCAGAGCTCCCAGCTTCCACTCTCCGGCCCGATCCACAAAAACAGCCCACACGCCCAGGTTGTTGTGGAGCAGGTGGCAGTCATTCACTAGGAAACTCAGAGCTTTCTGTGGGACACGGCAAACAGGAGAGGTGGGGGTCAAGACACAGACAGAGAGAGGATGCCTTACAGAGAACAGGTGATCCATCCAAACTAAAGGATCAGTTTTTGTGCTTCAGTCCTCTCCTCACCACTATCTGGTGCAGTCCCCAGGAGACCTCCAGCTCCCCAGAGCCGCCCTTCTCTGCCTGGGCCTTCAGGTGGGCTGCCAGGGGGGTCACCTGCTCAGTAACCAAGTATAGACTCTTCTCTGTCTGCAAGACAACAGTAAGCGACATTAGCAATATTTAGTGGCATGTTTAGAGCTCCAGCTGCATTGCAATGCTACTCAACTATAGGGCTGGGCGATATGAACAAAATTAATGTAATAAGCAATTATTCAATATATGACGATATCCACTAAGATATATATTCAAATGTTTGTATTGCACTGCATGATATAAAGTAAGATATAACACTGTAATTTTAAAATCATATTCCCAAATTTGTCATTTTGTGAGACATTTTAACAAGCATTTGCTTTTTATCATTTATTTATACAACAGAAATGTGTATCATGATAACTAAATTTCATCACGATGTGATTCTGAAAGACAGCAATAATATTGAATTATTGCCCAGCCCTACTCATCTATAGTGGGTGAAACACAGCTCGGCCTCGTACAAACAGTCTCGCTTGAAAGGATTTTCCTCTGGAAATGTACTACCGTAGTTTAAGGGATTTGGGCAACTTGCCAATGGCTGCCCACCTTCAGGGTGTGTGAAACCATTTAACATCTTCAGAATGACGACAAGGCAACCCAGCAACATTGTCAAGGAGGCTGTTAAGGATGCAGGCACTGAATGCACGAGAAAGGAGTTGCTAGCTAATATCAATTGTCATGTTTCCCATGAAATGTTATGGTTCCCATGAATTCTTTAGTGGAGTGATTTGATTGGCAACCATTTAAAGTGTGGCTATTTCAAATATCAGGAGTTTAAAAAAAATATTATTGCTTGCGTGTATGAGACTTAAGAGCATAATTGAACTACGTACTACATGGGGTGCCGTTGACCACACCAAACTGAGCAAGGCGGTCCAATAATTTGCTTGGATCATGTAGTACACTACTTACAACTATTGTACACACATACACTACTTACCACAACTACTGTACACACCTACAGTTGATATGAAAGGCAACATGCAGGGAAGAGGCGATAATGGAACGCAGACACTGATGATGTGGTAATTACATGATCACTTTGTGCCATCACACATGGCTGCTCACTAGACCGTTTGCTCCATTGTGTTCTCAGCAAGGTTGAGCATTATAGACAAAGCCTCCAAAGCGACTTTACACATTACATTACAGCATTTAGCAGACGCCTTTATCCAAAGCGACCTACATGTCATACCGTTGGCGGAAGCAGCCATGCAAGGTACCAACCTGCTCAACGGGATCAATTCAGGGTTAGGTGTCTTGCTCAACGACACTACGACAGATTTTTCCCGGGAGGAGCTGGACTCGAACCGCCAACCTTGCAGTTGCGGGGCGGGAGCTCTACCTCCTGAGCTACTGCCACCCCCATACAGGTATACATTGCATGCATCATATACACAGTACATCGCACCACACTACACACAAACACATATATTTGCATGTCTTTGTACTGTGGGAGGAAACCGGAGCACCCGGAGGAAACCCACGCGAACACGGGGAGAACATGCAAACTCCACACAGATTTGAACCCAGGACCTTCTTGCTGTGAGGCGACAGTGCTAACCACTGAGCCACCATAGACAATGGTACAGTGTGTAGAGCTACGCAAAATCACGCAATCACTGTCACACACACCTCCAATCCATCCACGTAGGCCAGGATGTTAGGGTGGCGCAGGGTCTTCATGCGTTTGAAGGCAGCCTTGGCTAGCTGGGTCTGCTGCTCTGTTCCCTGGGCCACCTCGTACACAAACACAGACACCGGCTCTCCGTTGGTCTGGGGGGATGGGTATAGAGGGTGTGAGAATAACCCTTCATCATAGTAATGGCATGAGATTTTAAATGCTCTATGCTTTAGAGATTAAAGATCGAGGCACTTTAATAGTTTGTCACCAGAGTTTAATCAGACGAAATACAATGACATCCTTCGATGATGTGAACACTGGTGTTTGGCTGCCCATGCATGCAACTATCTGGCCCTGCAATGCTGTTTACACACAGGAGAGCGAAAACCTGTAGCCAGTCGATGTCGGTGCTGAGACACGGAAATACGTATTAATTTGATATAGCATTTGTTTTAAAACGTTCTAAATACAATTGTTAACTTAGCTAAGACGGGGTGACGTGGCGACAAATACGTGTCTGTCTCCGGTGTAAACAAAGCCTGAGCTAACTTCGCTAGCGACATCCATACATAGCAGCCGAACGACTGACTTAATATACGATCGACATTTGATCGTTAGAATAGACGAGATAGACATATACATTTCTGACAAATAAGCACGCAAAATATAGCCAGGCGCCGTGTCTAATGGCTAAATCAAAGTAGCGAACAAACACTTCCGCTAGCTGGCTAACAGGCGTAACGAAACGAGCTACTGCCGGCTAACTTAGCTAGCGGTGGTTCGGTCGTGATTTCCTTGCCTCTTTACCTTTCGCTTCCCCCGATGAAGTGTCCATAATCCAGACGTTTCCTGCGTATCTGGCAGTATTTCATAAGCAAAGTCTTTGACAGGATCCCTGGCGAAAAAGGACCACATCTCCCCTTTCCTCCACACCGCATCAAGCACACAACAGTGGCAGAAAAACTTGACACCCCGCTAGCTAGCTATTGGCACGGACTTAAACGGCTCCGTAAAAAACGTTTATTGACATTGGTTCCGCTATAGGATAGCTTGGTTAAGCCACCTGTATGCCCATCACATTCATCAGCAATTATATAAGACATTTACAGGAATTTAACTTTAAGTCGAAAATTATTCTCCCTGGCCCCGTTGGAAGAAATGTTAAATACTTTTCATTGTGGCTGGTTGCTTGAAAGGGTTTTCTTACCCTGCTGGTCAATCACTTACTTGTACTGGCTGTGGAGTAAACCCACTTGTATTTCTAAAGCACTACAACTATTTGCCCCAGTGATCACCTGCATGTTGTACCACTGCTTGTCCATTCTCAAAGTCTGCACCTTTTTCAAATCATCCACTATCATTCCTACTCCCAAGAAAGTTAAGCTACCTGCCGCTGTGAGTTCAGGCCAGACTGTGCCTGCTAACATCATTTTGCAGCAGTTCCACAATCAGAATGGCTTTATTTTGCAAAGTGCAATGAGCGCTCAAGGAATTTAACCTGGTTTATCAGTGCCGCTACAAGACAATTGCATAATAGAGGATTGACACAATGGGTGCAGCACAAAACGCAGCAGCCGTTAACATATAGTATAAGGAAGACATGGTGACAGTAAGCTAAACATAAACACAAGGCCAAAGAATTGCACTAGTGTAGCAGCAGTGGCGAAGTCACACTAAAGATTAGATTGCACTGTATTTAGGCGGCACAGCAGCAATTGGCAGAACACTGCCAAGAAAACAGAGGAAGATAATAAAATAGTAGAGTGCAAGTAATAGGACGCAACATAAATAAAAACGATTTGGAAAAACAAACAAAAAAGAGATACAAAAACTATAAAATGATAGTGTGTCGACGGCAACTTTCATTGCCCTTTACCTGTCCTGGCTTCATACAGGCGGTTCAGAGGGCAGCCGGCAGCCAACTGAAACTTCCATTTGTTCCAATGACATGTTGCAGTCTTTCCTTGGAGCAGGAGGAAACGGAGCCATACCAAACTGTGATCAGCGATGTGTGGAAACATTCAAAGATGGAATTGGATCAGGATTGTGACAAAAGAACTGCATCCTCTGTTGGTCCATAGTGATTAGACATGTGTGTGCAGATGGTCTTCAGGAAATACAATGACTCCGATGTGTTCAGCAGTGCAATTGATGCCCAGAGGATGATCAGGTCAGTCCTCATCTCCACTGTCTTGAGTGTTAAGATCAACACTCATAGTAATAATAATGATATTCCACCTGTACGATGCACCATTTTATTTGAAAACATCTGCTTTGGGACAACACCCATTTGTGTTGCTTTTCAACACAAGATCTGTTAATAGCATTAAGTTGAAAAGTAAGACAAATGTGTTCAAAACGACACATCCCACTCGAAAGTGAGGCGCGTTGTTGGCCCATCAAGTCACCAGTCTTGCCACCTCTGCAGTAGATGGGCAAGTCATCGTCACCAATTGGGCCCACCAAGCTGGTGTCACCCACAAACTCAAGCTTCACCCAGGTGTCACCAACAGCACATAGTGGGTTTATCTAAAATATTAACCTTTTCCAGTGGTAATCAACATTTAGCCATGTAATACATTTTGTTAAACATCAGAGGCGAGCGGTGAGCTAGTTTCCAAGATAAGCTGACTCACAGACAGCTTTTCTGCCCACCAGTCTCACGGTCAGAGGATACATGCATTACTATATGAATATGACTGGAAATGACAGAGCACATGAGAAAAGTAAGCTGACCTCCTGACAGCTTTTCTACTGAGCCCCACAAGGCTCACGTGAGTTTATTTAAATGATTATTGCGTTCCCACCGCATCACAGTATTGCAGTTTAGTAGTAGTAGTTTATTAGTGCTTCGCAGTCACAGACTGAAATCGCACACCAATTCACATACATAAATGCATCATATAAGTAGAGAAATCCACATATAATATATTCACAAAAGTATTATAAAATAATTTTAAACAACAAATACATAAATAACATAGAACATAATACACAAGATACAGCATACATCCAATGCAGAATGGGGAAAGGAATGGGTGATGGGCTAAGGGCATTTATTTTAAAATAAAATAATTGGACAGTAAGAAACAAACATTTAAATGACACATTTTCAAAGACATGCAAATAAATGTGTTTGCGTGTAGTGTAGTATATGATGTGATGTACTATGTATATGATGCATGCAATGTAAAGCCCTTTGAGACACTTGTATAAAAGGGCTATATAAATATTGATTGACATTTTAATGTAAATAATGCTAATTAGAATTAAATACATTGAAATATGTATACATTTGAATATGTAAAATTATCTCATTTTCAAATGCCTTGGGCATGCGCCGCATTTATAGCTTATGACCACTCGCCACATTCTTTGTTTACAATGCAAATGTTGGAGTTAGACAATTTCTTTAAAGCTATAATTATTACACACGCCAATTTACAGGCTCCTATCCTATATACAAAATTAAATGCCAGTTCTTTCATATAGGCTTGGCTGTATGAAATTAACATGTAATTTGTACAAACACTTCCAATTTAAGTTGGGGCTATTTAGAGTCCAAATCTCTTACATGTACGTACACCTTGAAAGGTTGCCATGATGAGGAAATTAACAGTCAGCTGTAGAAAGGTATGGCCAAGCCAAGTCATAAAGCTGTGGATTGTATTGCAGTAGAAGGCAAACAAAAATATAATTGTAGGCTTGTCAAGCAATCACAGGTGTATGTGAAGATGCCAGTCGGCATAAAAACAAGGTCAGGCATAGAATATTTGTCAACTTTATTCATGTTCATTTCCACATTTTATTCTGCAACTGTTTTAATTTGATGTCTTGCTTATTTTTTCTTGTTTTGTTTGTAAGGTGCATTGTCACTGCCCTGAAAAGTGTAATACTGTATAAACTTGTCTATAAACACTTCATATTTAATTATACGATATGTGTGCTTATATAAGTAGATCATGAATTTGCATTCAAAAGTAATTTTTAAATTAAAATATTGTGGTGCATTGCTATTTACATATCTTGAGGTTCCAGGACCTGTAGAATCATATATATATATATAGGAATGGGTATTGTTGGGATTTTATCGATACTATGAATCGGTTCGGTACTTTATCGTTATGTAAGAATCCCGATTCTATTGTCTATGATTATCGACCGATTCTTTTCAGTCCTTTTTTTGCACTAACGTTAGACTTTTGTCATCAAAATGTCTGATTGCCGCCGGTCCAGCAGGGGGCGGACTTCACCTCCGCCCTCTCTAATGTTATTGTGGTACCAGTCATGTCAATAAAGCATTTTGGCCTGAGGCAGGAAGCGCGATACGGAAGAAGTAATCCAACCCGCTCCATCTGGGCTGAAAGCGTCTTGGCGCAGTTTGTATTTTACGGCCGGGTACAAAGAATTCAGACAAAATACACACGGTCTGCAAACTGAACTAAAATAGTAGATCGCCGTGTATATTTAGCGGAGTGGAGGAGAGCCGCTCAGGTTACACTGCGTTACTTCCTCCAGATCTGGTTAGTGTGGTAACGTTAATATCTAAGTTAGTCAAAACCTCTCTCGCTCTCGGCAGGACATTTATTACTTCCGTGACAGTAGTGTAAAGAACACCACTAGAATAAGGAAAGTGTAACACATGGTACATTTCACTGGGCTGCTCTACTGACCGCGACCACTAAACACAGACTCTCTCTGCATGTAGAAAAACACAGGGGAAAACATGGCTCCTCTCACTACCCAGAATGAAACAATCTTGAAGCGACAGGCACAATTTCCAGCACTGTTGCACTGTCCTACTCTATTATCAATACAAATCTTTTTCACTTACAAACTGCTCTGACCAGTTTTTATTAACCACCATAATGTGTTGTTATGCAAATTAAATGTATGTATGATACGTGACACAAAAACACTATATACAGTACCAGTAAAAGTTTGGAAACACCTGCGTAAACCAGTATTTTCATGATCAATAATGCTTTAAACTGTATTAACTTGTCTACAGACAATTTCTATTTGATTATATATGTGTACTTATATACGCAGATAATCACAAGTGAATTGCATTAGTTTCATTTTTAAATGAAAATGGAAAGCTCATTGGGAGAGGGGTGAACGACTAATCGATCAATCGATAAAGCAAAACATTTATTAGAAAATACAAAATGCATATTTTTTTCTCAAAGCTTTATTGAAACATTAGATAAATACACCTGTTTCATGGCATAACAAACATAATTATGAACACCGTTTTGAGTATATTTTAATAAGGCCCGGGAAATTTCGCTCTTCCGAGGCGAATCAGTGACTAACACTATGACATATACGTCACAAAAAATAAAATGAGCCTTAATTAGAAACTTACATTTGCTAAATGATTACAAAATAAAGATAAATAACGTTTTTGAAAACAAAGCTATAATAAATTCCCTCTTGAAATGAGAAAGCTGCGACAAACTACGACAGCTCAGGCCTCAGTTTCAAACTTAAACTGCATTAAGTGCAGTAACTATCTAAGCCTGTTGATTTCTATTTAAGAATATAAGCATGTTTACGTGTTCAGGGGTGAGTCGTGTGCGAAGCCTGTTTACAGTGAGTCCAGCTGCTGAAAATACACGTTCCGATGGGACCTACGTCCCCGATACGCAGAGGTAGCTTCGCGCTAACTTTCCCAGCCTCGGGAATCTTCCTCCGTTGACTTTCCACCAATCTGTGGGACTGATATTTAGCTGTGGTTGAATGTCCTTCAGAAAGTTGTCCACTTCTGTTTCCGTGTCGTTGGTGCGGGTGGAGTAAGTTAGTGGTCGCCGAGAAGTAACGTTAGTAGCATAGCATCGGTATT
>OMOT01080244.1:0-14376 GCA_900312575.1 Acanthochaenus luetkenii
CCACTGTGTTAAAGTACCGTACAAAGCCAGGCCTTTGGGAAGGGGGAGGGGATATGGCAGTCGAGCACTCCGTCAGAAAGACTGTTCAGTACAGCAGGGAACGTTGTTACGGCCCAAAGGTCTGTTCTGAAGCCGGACCAAGTGGACATGCTTGTGTTTCTGGCAAAGAAGTGGGGGCTATTCATGCCCTGATGTACCCTAGACCTGTGACACGCATGCTTTAAATACCATTTTATAAGTGTGAGTACTGAGACAACTTTATACCTGTTTTTTATTTGACGTTTACAATTTGCTCTTAAACGTTTCATAGCCGACACATTTGCACTAGGCTGGAGCCTTATTTTATTTATTTTGATGTCAAGCACGTTTTACAAGGAACTGAATAACCACAGAGTCAGTGCTGTTTTTAGACTACATTTGATTATAATCAGTTTGTTTTAGTGGCCATGTTGTTTTTAATTTGTTTGGGTATTGCTGTTGCATTTAACATGGTAAACTTTTTCAAAGAATGATTGAATGTTGTGTTGAGGAATAAAATCCATATGTGTCACACTCTGTTGTCTTCTGTATTTGTCTGTGCCGCTACGCTCCTCACATATGAGATTCCAAGTGACTCATTGTAGGTAGCGGAATCTTGTGTGCTGCCCAGTCTTGGCTGTGGATATTGATGTCGTCCTGGTATGCTGCGGTGTAGGCGAGGTGGGGTCGAAGAACTAGATCCATCATCCTCTGGAGTGTGGCGGGCGCACCGTGCACGCCAAAAGTGAGAACTCTGTAATGATATAGCCCATCGGGTGTCGAAAACGCCGGCTCTTCTCTTGGCCCATTCTGTCAGCGGTATCTGCCAGTACCCTTTTCGTTAATCCATCTTGCCAGGAATTTTTCACAAGCTGGTGGGCAAAAGAAGCAGTACTTTTTCGCCTGGTTGGAACTCTGAGCCAGGCTCCTCTGTTGTAGATTCAGGCCTGTGCTGCCTGCGCCTCTTCCATGTGTGCATGGACCACGGGCTAGACTCGAGACAGCCGCTGCTGTATACCATCCATGTGTTCTATCATGGAGAGGTTTAACGAAACCCCGAAAAGCATGCTGCGCAAGGTAACCTACATTGATGTGAAAAACGGAGACCAATTATTACCGTGTGTGTTATGGGCAGTCCGGCAGGTGCCCTAGAGCTCCACAGGGTTTTCCCCATTCGAGCTCCTGTATGGACAACGGCCCCCGCGGAATCTTTAACCTAGCCAAGGAGGCCTGGGAGCAGCAGATGTCCTCACACCGCTCTGTCTAAGCCATCGGTCTGGGGATGGGACACTGACGTGTTGAGATGCTTCACATGTAGCTGGGTCCACAGTTCCTGCATGAGCTTGGCCATGAAGCTAGTCCCCTGGTCTGTCGGGATTTCTTCTGGAAAACAGTAAAATAATTTATCGGGCAATTGCTTTTGTCGTGGCCATGCATAACCGAACCGCCTTGGGGAAACGGGTGGCGTAGTCCATCATCACGAGAATTAACCTGTACCCCTGCTGGTCTTGGGAAGGGATCCAACGATATCCATCGCCAAGCTCCGGAAGGGGATTTCGATGATGGGCAGTGGAATTAGCGGGCTCTGAAAGTGAGGCTTGGGGGCTGTGAGCTGGTACTCAGGGCACTGGAGGCATTAATCCTGTACCGCTCTTCGTAGAACCTGGCCAACAATCGGTCCCTGGTTTTCTCCATCCCCAGATGGGGTTCCCAGTATGTGCATATGGGCCAGATAGATATACATACTTCGGAACAAACACTTGGGGTACAACGAGCCGGTTAATGCTAGCCCCCCCTTCTTTAATTACCTGATATAATAGCCCTTTTTGAATAGCAAAGTGAGGCTCGGGGTTAGCCCCACATCCTCATCCAAGGAGCGTCCCAAACCGTCCGTGGCGTCCGTAGGTCCTGGACTCCGCCACTCCAATTTTGGGGCGAACAATGGGCAGTCTCTCCCTATTAGGACTGGAACGGGCAGGTGCTCGACGACACCAGCTCACAGCAGGGTTCTGCCAAGGGGGGTCTGGATCTCTACGACCATGGTCAGGTAGGGTCTGGTCTCTCCATGGACACAGTTTATTTGTACCATCTCCGGGGTGAGTTAAGTCTCGCCCAAGTGGCCGCGCCTCGGGCTGCTTCTCGGGCCATGCGCATGCATCATTTCTTGTGCCACCTGGTGATTTTCAAGCAGATCAATCATCGGAGCAACATACATTTGTATATCTGCTGGCAGGGCTCTGATGCATTGGTACAGCACGACTTGTTCCAAGAGGGGGGCCCGTCCCCTTCTGCTAACCAGCCCTTCATTACACGCGTTAGATCTGGGTCATGTATCCAGGTATGGAAGTATTGACCTCGGGTTGGTAGACTGTAGCCATAGCGAGTCAGGATGGCCGCCTTCAGTGTCCTATAATTAGCGGCCTCCAGTGCTGGTAAATCCTTACACATTTTCTGCGCTTCTCCGGTGAGAAAAGGAGCCAGCTGCGGCTTTGGTGTTAACGCTGGGTGGAATGTAAACACAGCTGATCACCACAGAGGTAAATTCCTTTGGAAGGTAAAAAGGGCGCATAGATGGGGTTAGCATCTCCATGTCTGGTTTACAGACAGTCATGAATCTTGATGTTACTACATCAATGGTTGTTAAGAATAGATGCAAAGGCCCCCTCCGCTCCTCTCCTCAACCGATTCCCTTGTCCTATCCGCCCTGATGATAGTGATGTTGTCCAGGCTAACCTGTTCATCAGGAACGGAGTCATCCAGCCAGGTCTCGGTCAGAGCGATAACACAAGCCTCCCAAAAGGCCTTCTCCACCAGGCACCTGGCATGTAGTACATCCATTTTACTCAAGATAGATTGTACATTCGCCAGTATAATGAGGGAAGAGGAGGGTTGAAAGGACGCTTCCTTAATCTGATGCGCAATCCTCCACATTTTCCCCTCTTCCTCTGCCGGGGTAGATGTCAGCTGGGATAGCTGGGGCTGCAGAAGACTGAGCTCTGGTTAAATAGGAGATTCTCCTGGTTGTAGGTGTGTTTGTTGTCGCCGTGCACCACAGGGTGTAGCGCAGCACTTTTAAAGTAACTAATGATCCATAAAACAATAATTATGAACCACATTGCTTTTTCCATGTCGCACATTTTTACTAGCAGTACGGCTTGACAGAAATACTTGACAAGACAAGAGGTGAACGAGTACAGACTGTCGTTGCAGGCAGAGCATACGCTGTAGAATTTCAATACACTGCACGTTTACTGGCCCACACAAGTAGCACCAAAGCCCTTTTCTGAGCCAGTAAAACTTGTGGAGTCTTCAGATTGAGTACCATTCCAATGGTTTAGAGACCAACCAATCGCATTGCACAGGCTAATTAATTTCCCCCAAGTTCTTGTGTCTCAACAATGAATATCCATTTGGTGCCTTTGGTGCTCATTAGGGATGCACGATGACATTGGCACAAATCGTTATCGGCATTTATAATGGCTTCAAAATGAACGATCGGCTTATCATCAGAAATGTAATTTCTACCGATATGTCTGGCCGATAAAAAGATGCTTTAATTAATCCCTAAATGCTTGACTGAATGCCCGATGCCATGTCCCCGGCGCGAGAGTGCGCAGCTGCTGCTTTAGTTATCACGTCTGCTGCGTCAAGCATGAAAAAGGGAAAACAAACATGTCTGCAGTGTGGAGGCTATTTAAAGTGTACAAAACTGATGCCAGAGTTGCTAATTGCATTGCTTGCTCGGCGTCGGTCATGCGAGGAGGAGTCGCGTCACATTCCTTCAACACTACAAATTGTATTACCCATCTGAAGAGCTGTCATCCCGACCATTATGACAAATTTGTTAAGAACAGCGAGAAGAAACAACCGGCAGCAGCTAAACAAAAAGCGTCAGAAGCCTCTTCTCCAGTCCTTTGATAAAGGCAGAAAATACAACCACGACCACCCCAAGCTCATTGAACACTGTGAAAAAGAGTACACTATGTCCTTTCAGTTGGCTTTAATTGATTTACAGTTGTACAATACACATACTTTCACATGATCCCTATGGGATTACATGTGCAGCCGCTTCTATATGACATGTTTGTCCTTCCATGTGTGTGTGTGTCCGTGTATGTGTCCGTTCGTAGCATGAGATTCAGACCAAACAGGAGTAGCCCATGTGTCACGTCACCGCTTACTTCACCACCTGGGTGTGATTTTTATTTTATTTTTTAGTGCAACTTGTGAAATGGGTGAAATTTTACCTGTTTGTGGTGGCTATTGTCAGGACTGTCGCAGGGAGAGCATCATCCAAGCCTGTTTAAGTAGGATGAATCTTACAGTTGTGTTTGAAAGAAAATGTTGCATAAATAAAAAATAGTTGAAGTAGTTTTCTTATATTGCCCAGTGAATGTGTACATTTTGAAAAGCATTGTATGTGTGCATTTGCCAGTGGGCCATAACGATAAGAGTAGGCATAATAATGTGTTAATTCCACTACAGGAAATACTTGATTTTCTCTGAAATTAGGTGGAAAAAGAGAGTTATAAAATATACGCATATCTGATATCGGCAAAATATCCAATATCGTGCATCCCTATTGTTCATTATTGTGCATATTTCTTGTTTCACATTATTAAACTAATGGGAGAACTAGACATATTGTAGGGTTTTGAATATGTAAGGAAATTAAGTTATGTTAGTCTGAATCGACTTATTATACTTGATCTACATATTCATCACATAAAGTATCATGTAGGAGGCAGCATATATCTGCGGTAACTCCAGGGTTGGAATTGACTAGGGTGTAAAAACTGACTCAGTTGCAACTTTGCTTAAATTAAGGTATGAATCGAATTGTGGACCAAAAATTGCTTGAATTGCTTTAGAGGTTCATTCCTTGAAATAGGCGTATGTATTTACACTCACAATATTAAGTAAGGGGATTTTTTTCTGTTGAATTAATTTGCATTTATTTTAAGTTTGGAAATATTACCTTGAACAGTCAGACTAGTAGATAATTGTCATATTTGAGTGGTTTGAAACTGTATTTGATTAATTCAATAATAATGCAAATTAATTAAACAATCCCTTTAATAGCATGAAACAACTGTAAGCCATAAACTGAGCTTCAAGTCTACTACCCTCCTGTATGTTGAGATGATCACAGACTGGGACCCCTGCACAAAATAATGAAGATGCTATTGTCTGCTAAGAAAATTAAGGCAATGAGAATGATTATTGAGTGTTCACTGACTAACCTGTATCCCTCAGCCGCTACTCCTGTGCGCTATTGTTCAGTGGTCCCTCATTCTACTGAGCCCAGCTCCACCAAGAAGGCTGATGTCATTGACCTGACCCTGGAAAGCTCATCCTCGGATGATGATGAAGACGACGTGGACCCACCGCTCAAGAAGCGCTGCCTTTACATGTCCAAGAGCGAGGAGATGCATGGGAAGGGGTGAGTGAGCCTTTCTTAATCTTTTAACAGAACCATAGACGGAACATTAAGTCTATGGTTGTCATACCTGCAAACCGTTTTATGTCGTTAACTTCTTTGCAATAAAACATCTTTGGTGAGTCGAGTCAAGCCAATCAGCTTCAGGAGAACTACGTCATCTTCATTTTTTCTCCTTTTCACGGATCATGTTACTGGATCTCTTCTCCGGAAGCTAACCTGCTACAATGAACTCGAGTTTTGAGGTAAGTCTAGTTTGTTGCCAACGATGTAATTTGCTGTTTAACTAACTTGACGTTAGGTAAGTAGTTGGTAAAGTAACGTTAACCTGCCAAATGAAGTTGAAGTGCACCGTGATAATGTTTCCTTCATGTTACAAAATCGAATCTTTCCCAACCTGTTTAACTTGTAGACCGATGTTTTGTCAACGTCATTGTCACTCGTACTGAAAAACGAGTCGCTGATGCCAGCTGATATCTGGTCAATTATTCTGAATGAGAGTTTAAGGAAGAAGATGCTATTTATGTAGCGCAGCATGACGCAGGGCTGAGGTGCAAATGGAGCTAAAGGTGGAGGGAGTGCAGCTCAGCCTCCCTGTCACAGTATTTTTTTTAAAATATAATATAAGGCGGGGTAAATGCTAATTGCAGCCTCTGCTCAAAGGAGACCAATTACAGCAACAAGGGCTCACATGCTCTCAGACAGAGGTGTACACCATAATGACCACAGCCAATGTACTTCTGGTCCCAACTGTCCCAAGTGCAGTTGCTCCCAAGGGCCCCCGAAACAAAGCGAGAGAGTTAAGGTGCCTGTGCCTTCATTTCAGCAGGTTGCTAATGCAGAGGTGTGTATAGATTAGAGGCTTTGCAGTTTTCTACGTCACTAAGTTAAATCACAACTATTATTGTACTGTTGATAATCTACTCTGGCAAATGTCAAGGAACTTACCAGAACAAATTGTACAGGGTATGTTTATTACATTTAAATAGTTGTAGTAGACTAAATACATATGTATTGCAAATACAAGATAGGCTACCCTTCTAACAGCTTTACAGTAACAATGTTTGGGTGTAGTATGTATATGATGTAGTTGGTATATGATGTATGTATTACATAGTAGATTTATATGATGTATATGTAGTATGTATATGATGATGTAGTATGTATATGAAGTAATTAAGTATATGGATGATGTTTGTATATTATATGTAAGTCACTTTGGATAAAAGCGTCGGAATGTAATTTGTTTTTCAAGGCGATGGTTCTCGCTACTCTTGCTGAACATTCGCTGCCGTTTACCTTCACACCCGTGATGGTGAAGCTGGCCTAGGCTCTGGCGGCAAACAAAGTAGCGCTGAGGAAACGAGCACTTGAAGGACTTGTACAGTATTTTTTGGCTCACCAGCCACGACATGCTGGTCAACCCCACTAGAGCTGAAACACTGGTGTCAATAAATGTGTTTTTTTGCCTAAAGTAAATGTTGTCTTTTCCCTTAATTTTCTTCTCAGAGTGCACCAGAATGCTACATTTTAAGATGATATAAAAAAATAAACATTCTCGGTTATGGGTTTTGCAGGTTTGTCACCTTTTTTGCCTCTTATGAGTTTAAAGGTATGGGTTGTGTTTAGACTGTCTGACAGATTTTTTTATTTTAGCTTTTTCTTAATTAATCCTTGCCCCTAGATTATTAATGAGTGAGGTCTATTCAATTAATGCAGCATTTTCTGCAGTCTACACAATCTGAATGCTGATTCAAATAAATTATTTTCATGGCATGCACTTTTTCCTTTCAAACCATTTCATTTCTCAGAGTGTTGACCTACCAGCCTTCCACTGTGCGAGTGCCAAATGTCCAGGCCCTGGACACACCCTATTTGACCTCTACACTTGCCGACTATGCAGTCCCCTTCCACCACTCCACATTGGCCACCATCCCCACAGACATGCAGAGTAAGTCATATGGCGAGAACTACTGGTAACACTAATCCCAGATTTGAGTGACTGATCATAATCTTGTTTTTTTTATCTCTTACCTTTAGGTCTGGATTTGTTTTCCTTAATTCAAGCAGATCCTCAGGTATTTTAATTTTATGGTTTATTACAGTCTCGTATCTAAAGCTGCACTATGCAAGATTTTTATGTAAATCTCCAGCCATCTTGTCATCATAAATCAGGAAGTAGAGCTGAAACAGAATAGTGTCCCTTCCCTATGAACTGAGATACCTTAGATTCACTCTGTTTACCCAAATTAAATTCTGGTGTCAGTATGGTCACTGTTAGGAAACCTCCACAAAAAGGAAGCAGCGAATCCAAACTCAAGAGTGAAATCCAAAAGTGTCTCCTGAACAGCAGCAAGTGCTCCGTCCAGAGAAAGCTGGACTCACCAAAGTTATATATTTTTTCTTTCTCGTCCATTTGGAATCCTTAGGTTTAAGCATCAGTCTAGCCAAGGCTGTGGCAGTTTACTGACATCACCTTACATGGTTTCAGGGTACTTAAATCCTCAAAATTCAGTGTTACCTCTCACTGCCGCTTGGGGCACAAATTGTATTGTATTGTATGTATTTATCAAAAAAGATAATTTTTCTTTTTTTATAAATCCAAGTAAAATGCATAAATTCACAGCTGATTAAACATAAAATGAAAGTTATCCATGTTATAGAAACCATATCAAATGAGTGAAATGACTGTGTCAAGAGGATAGCATAATATGGGGTAGGGGAGTGGTATCATTTTGTCAGTCCTTGCATACTAAATGGTACTTACTTTTCAGTGGAATTTATTGATGATGATCATCCCCTTCCTTTGCCTTTCCTCCCCAGCATTACCGGGCTCCCATGTTCCTGGACAACCTGACCAGCAGCCTGCAGAGTGCAGCCGCTGCCAGCACCAGCTCAGCCCTGGTCTCCTCCTCCAACAGCCACTATGAAGCCAGTACCCATGCTGCCAGCTCTACCCATGAGACCCGGATCATCACAGGGGGTGGAGGGGGCGGTGCTGGCAGCATATCAGATATAATTTCACTAGATTGAGCCACATCTCACTGGACCTTATCAGGCCTCATTTTGTTGGGTGTCCATTTTTGTCCTGGCAAAATGTACATGACCCATTCAGATTTGCATTAAAGCGCCACTTTGAACATTTTCTGAATCTGAGTAATGGTACCGAGCAGTATTTTTCTTTCCGCCATTACAGCAAATGGGTTTTCCTCTATCTGCTGAACTGACCATGGTAGAATTGACAAATGGTTTGATGAGCAAGGAATACAATAGTATTAAGGAAAACATAGTACACTGCTCAGATCATCATGTAATGGCAAATTCAATGATACTGAGATAAAAAATACAATGAAATTGCAATTTTAAGAGAATTGAGAACATTGGCATTTTACTATCTATGATAATCTGACATTTTGGAAAATGGCAATGTTCTCAGTTCTCTTAAAATTACACAACATTAAATTCTCCATTACATGATGATTTAATAGCATACATGATGTGTGTAATATATATATATGATGGTATGTAAGTCGCTTTGGATAAAAGCGTCTGCTAAATGCTGTAATGTAATGTAATATATATTTCTGGCAGTGGTGGAAAGATAAATGTCTTCCATGACTGATCAGTACCATTTTTGCGGCCCAGGAAAGCAAGGCCCAAGGCAGGAAAATAGTTTTCCTTGATTATAAAAGCTTTTTTTGTTATAGTAATGTAAGAAAATACATGTTCCTTTCTAATTCAGTCACAGCAATAATATTTTATTACCTCGTTGGATGGGGGTTAATGTTTTAACTAGTGTTGGGTTTAATCATAATCATAATCATAATCCTTTTTATTGTCACACACACATGCACAGAGCACCGCACACACAGTGAAATTTATTCTCTGCATTTAACCCATCACGGATCCCCCCCGGATACACACAAGTAATTGCACAACACACACATGCTAGGGGGCCCGGAGCAGAGGGCTGCCATTATGGCGCCCGGGGAGCAATTTTGGGGTTAGGTGTCTTGCTCAAGGACACTACGACAGATTTATCCCCGGGAGGAGCTGGACTCGAACCGCCGACCTTGCGGTTGCGGGACGGGAGCTCTACCTCCTGAGCTACTGCCGCCCCCCCTAACAAAGTTGTAGTTAAATTAGTCAAATTTGCCATGCCACTTTGTCTCCCGGAATTGGTTCATCAATAATAATGCATCTTTTGATAAGTTGTAATGCCCATTTTCACGTAGAATGCTATAGCCCCCAAGCGTAGCACTAGTTCTGAATGTATTTATTTTCCCTGTATGTTAAAGTTAATGGCTAATCAACAAAGATTTTTACTATGTTTTTATTACAGGAAAGTTTTTTGGCAAGTAAAGTCTGGAATCAACTTAGCACACAAGAAGCATCTTCATTGTGCAAGCAAGCGTTTACCACTTAAAGCTGGGATAGGCCAACTTTATTTTAAGAACCTATTTGGTAAAATTCTCTGCATCCCCACAGCTATCAATAAATCAAACGCTCTTGACCAAAAAAAAATCAAGTCTGTCACTTCCCAGGCCCTGTAATCAGCCACTCCAAAATCTCAGGGCACCTGAATCTAACAACCAATCAGGATAGCGCTCTGCAACGAGGCGTCCCTACCTGCCTGTCAATCATGCACACATAATTCAGGCTAGTCCTGCCCACCCTGCAAACTTAATATATCCACAGAAGAGATTACGTGAAACAGCCATAATCCAAACTGAATATTGGGACTGGAATAAACTTGTGTAAGGAAGTTATTTTCCCCACAGCACAAGACAGACGTGTTCATCAGGAAGGAGACGCATTCAGGTCAGTCAGTTAATCAGTGTTGGGTAGCTATAGCTATTACCAGCAAATATTTAATCAACAACTACACTGAGCTAAAAGTTGTGTTTTGCGTTTGGTTTGGAATTGATCAAGTTTGCCCGAGACGTGCTCTCCATTGATCCTGGCTTGACCAATTTGTGTCACGTGTTACCGCAATGGATAATCTGCTGACAAAAAAATATTTTTGCTGACAAATGTTTTAGTTACATTTACATTGATTCACTAGAGCTGTGTTTTGTGTAAAATATTTAGAATTTATATTATTATTAGTATAGTAGTATTTATGTGGCGGCCCATTCATCCCAACTAAAGCTGCTCACCCACTGCATATACCGAAAAAGTTTATTCTACTACTTCCAGGACCAACCCACATGTGCATTAGGGTCTTTCTTTGGCTCCATCTGGCCTGCATGAATGAGTCTACTCCATGGATCATTGGTTTACAGTGCACAGAAAGAAAAGCCTTAGATAGATTGCACTTTATTGATTCCCTAGGGGAAATTCAGGTGTCACATCAGCAATTAGCAGAACAATGCCATAAAAAATACACAGGTAATAGTAACTACAGGTAATAGCGGAAAATATATCCATCCATCCATTGTCTATACCCGCTTACTCCTATTCATGGTCACGGGGGGCTGGAGCCTATTGCAGCGTGCGTGGACAATATAAATACAATATACAAAACCAAAACTATTGAAATAAAGGTAGTGGCTAGTGGTGTTGAACATTAGTCCTGTGCACTAAATTGACTCCTGTGCAAGAGTCCAATGATAAAGTCCAGAGATGTGTAATCTCTCTGTGCAGGTTGGCAGTGGGGTCTAAGGGGCAAGGGTCCAGTTGTGCATTTGGGATGTGGGCTGGGAGGAGAGGGGTGGATATTGTCACAGTTGACTGGTGCAGGGGTTGCTTGTCGGGTTGATCGTATTGAACAGTCCGATGGCTGCCGGCACAAAGGAACGCCTACGGTGCTCTGTCTTGCTATGTGGAAGGATGAGCCTGTGGCTGAAGGTGCTCCTCCTCAGCCTCAGCTCATCGTGGAGAGGGTGAGAGGGGTTCTCCAGGATGGCATTGACTCCTACAACAGAGCTGGCCTTCACCAGCTTGTCCAGTCTGTTGGCATCTCCCGCCTTGATGCCGCCTCCCTAGCACGCCACAGCAAAGGACATTGACCTGAGCCTCCTCAGGAAGAACAGCCTGCTCTGTCCTTTCCTGTAGAGGGCCTCAGTGTTGTCCGACCAGTCCAGTTTATTGTTGACCTGCACTCCTAGGAACCTATATGAGTGCACCATCTCTACCTCCACCCCTTGGATGGTGACAGGGGTTGGCGGCTTCCTGCTCCTTCGAAAGTCCACCACCAGCACCTTGGTCTTCCCAATGTTGAGCTGGAGGTGGTTGTTTTCGCACCATCCTATAAAGCTCTCTACCAGGTCTCTGTATTCCTCTTCATTGTCCTCTGTAATGCAGCTGACAATGGAGGAGTCATCAAAGAACTTCTGTAGGTGGTATGTTTCAGTGTTGAAGCGGAAGTCTGATGTGTAGAGGGTGAATAGTAATGGTGACAGTACGGTTCCTTGGGGTGCGCCGGTGTTACTCATCATCACGTCTGACAGGCAACCCTGCAGGCGGACATGCTGCGGTCTGCTGGTGAGGTAATCCGTGATCCAGGCCATGAGGTTGTGGTCTACCTGCATCTCCAAGAGCCAGCAGGGGTGGGCGAATGGTGTTGAAGGCACTGGAGAAATAAAAAGAAATTGATTCTCACAGTGACCGCTGGCCTCTCCAGGTGTGAGTAAGCCCTGTGGAACAGGTAGATGATGGCATCCTCCATGCCAATATGGGCCTGGTACGCGAACTGCAGGGGGTCCAGGGAGTCACAGACCAGGGGCCTGAGGTGCTGCAGAACCAGTCTCTCAAAGGTCTGAGGTCAGAGCGACTGGCCTGTAGTCATTGAGAGTGCTGGGACAGCCTTTCTTGGGCACCGGGACAATGCAGGAGGTCTTCCACAGCTGGGGAACTTTCTTCAACCTCAGAGAGAGATTAAAGAGGTGTTGCAACACTCCTGCAAACTGCCCACCTTGAGCACCTTGGGGTTGATGTTGTCTGGACCCTTGACTTTGTTTATTTAGAGCTTGTAGAGTTGCAGTCCCACCTGGTTGTGTGGGACTGCCCTCTGATGTGGAAGACAGACTGGGACTGGGGGAATAGGGGGGCGAGGGTGTCGCTGAGCTGCCCTCCTGTGTGGGGGGCAGGCAGGGTTGGGTGTCCATGGTGTTGTTGTCTGTGGGAGGGGGAGTGTGGAGGGTGGTTGTGTCTTCTGTGTCATCCTCAGGGGCATTGGGGGAGCATGAAGGGGAGAGGGCAGGTGTAAATGGCAGCAGCAGAGGTGTGAATGGTGGGGGGTGGGGATCCAGACTGTCCTACTGGGCTCACAGGGGTGCAGGAGTCAAACCTATTGAAAAACAGATTAATCTCATTTGCACGTTCCTGATTCCCCACCATGGCTAGACCCGGCTGCTTGTAACCCGTAATCCTGTCCATCATCATCCACACATCCCTGGTATTGTTCTGCTGCAGCTTGCCCTCAATTCCGTCTTTGTAACTGTTCTTAGCTTCCCTCAGCTCCCTCTTCAGCTCCCTCTAGACCGACTTGACCTCCTCCCTGTCCCCTGCCATGAAGGCGATCTTCTTCCTGTTGAGGAGGGCTTTAATGTCCTTACTGATCCACGGCTTGTTATTTGGGAAGCAGCGGACCCTCTTGGTGGGTATGACGCTGCTCCCACAGAAGCAAATGTAGTTTGTAATACACTGGGAGAGTCCCTCGATGTCCTCCCCGTAGTCCTCCAGGAACAGCTCCCAGTCAATTGTCTGGAAACACTCCTGGAGGGCCTCCTCAGCCTCCTCAGACCACACCAACACAGTCCTTGTGGTGGCGGACTGCTGCAGGCTTGTATGTTGGTACGAGGTGTGTCAGGTTGTGGTCTGATCTGCCGGGGGGGAGAGGCTGTCCATCCATCCATCCATCATCTATACCCGCTTACTCCTATTCAGGGTCATGGGGGGCTGGAGCCTATCCCAGGATGCATTGGGCGGAAGGCAAGGAAACACCATGGACAGATCGCCAGTCAGGGGAGCTGTATGCTTCCTTAACATTAGCATGCAACAGGTCCAGGATCTTGTTCTCCCTTGTATTACAGTTGACATACTGTGTAAAGTTTGTCAGGGTCTTGGAGAGCGGGACATGGTTAAAATCTCCATTGATTATAATGAGGGCGCTGTGATGTTGTGTCTGTAGACCCGCAATAGCAGCGTGGATGACGTCACTAGCATGTGCCGCTGTATGTAAACAACAACTACAATAGCGTGTAAAAACTCAGCTCGATATCCGGAGTACAGATGTGTGGTTTCACATTTATGTGTCCGGGGTTACACCATCTGGAGTTAACAAAGACGACTAGACCTCCTCCTTTCTTATTGCCGCTTTGTTTCTCCCTGTCCACCCGAACTAGCGTGAAGCCGGCTAGTTCGATTGAACAGTCCGGTATATTCCCATTAAACCATGAAACACAGAAGACTGCACTCCCGGCACTGACGCTGGCTGATCACCAGGGCTGCGAGTTCATCCGTCGTTTTGGCCAGCAATCTCACGCTCCCCATTACACCGATGGAAGGCAAGGTTTTAATCACCTATTCCTCTCCTTCTCCCTTACCTTCAGACCGGCTCTCATTCCCCGTCAATGTTTCCTCCGCTGGTATTTCTGCGCGATGAGTGCCTCCCGGGTATAGCCAAGCATATTCTGTTGGTCGGTTCAAATGTGAAAATACAAACCCGTACTAGCTCTAAGCCTAGAGCTAGGGTGTTGTTAAGTGGTAAAAGTAAAGTGTCCACAGCAAACGAAAAAAACAAGCGGAAAAATTGAGAATAAGCACTAAAAACTAGAGAATAAGCACTAAGAACGTGCGAGCTGCTGTAACAGGCTGCCACCCTCGATGACGGTGGCAGATAACATAAACAACTAGAAAATGCACTCAGTAGAGCGCAGACCTCCGCCAAAGAAACCATCCAACTTGTACAGTTA
>OMOT01080246.1:0-13099 GCA_900312575.1 Acanthochaenus luetkenii
TGTGTGTGTGTGTGTGTGTGTGTGTGTGTGTGTGTGTGTGTGTGTGTGTGTGTGTGTGTGTGTGTGTGTGTGTGTGTGTGTGTGTGTGTGTGTGTGTGTGTGTGTGTGTGTGTGTGTGTGTGTGTGTGTGTGTGTGTGTATTCTCATCTTGCGACCACATTCTTTCCATATCTTGCCCTCCTCAAATGTCTTTGCACAGAATCACCTTTTCTCAGCCCAGTTCTGTGTGGGGGAATAAAGGCTTTCATTGTCAGAGTATACCACAGTGCAGGGACAGACTGTTCAGTCTTTAGCAGGTGCCAAGCTTCTGTCTCCCAACAGCTCCATGATGATAAATGTGTCCTCATGTTTTCTATATCAGAATCCTGTGTATGTGATGCTGCCATGCCAATGCTGATATCAGTGTTCTTTATTCCACATGTGGCAACACTTAGGTGTTCTTGCATGGTGGTTGACAAAGGATGCATTTGTTTTTTGTCCCCATGCAATGAAATCTATGGATCGGGCTGTGTCCATCCAACCATCAAACGTGATATATCAGACAGCACTGGTCTGATTTTGACATGGAGGGATGATGCATCTTCGCAGTGTTCACTTATTTATTACACTTATTGGCCTGATGGGTGTGCTATAATTAAAGGTCACATTTTCAAACTTTGAGAGGCCATAACTGCTACACCACCGGTTAGATTATGATGAAACGTATGATGAAGCAGGGATGATGCATCTTGTTATTGATTGGCCGAAAGGGTGCTTGCATCATACGTTGGTAGACGACGTGTTTACTTGTTTACATTTTTCTTTCTCTCTGTTTTCATCGCTTTTCTGTCAGTCATACTATCTAATTGATTAATCATCTCGCTCTTTCTCTCTCTCCTCCCTCCCCATATCTTGTCTTCCACAGGGGTGTGTGGTTGTTGCGGGGCCCTGAGGCCTCGGTACAAGAGGCTGGTAGACAATATCTTCCCAGAAGACCCAGAGGTAAGAAGCTCAACAGACACTTCCTGTTTACTTTTGCAAAGCCTTCTCTAACCCTGGGGACACCAGAGGTTGATAACTATTCCCCCTTTCTTCTGCGGAATGCCATTGCTGTATTCTGGGTAAAAGTTCACTTCACAATTATCAACTGAAAGCTGGTATGGATGAGTCATAAAGGTAGTTAGTTTGTGTGTGGAGAAGGAGGTGATTTGTTTGAGAAAACCCATCATTAGTGCCTCTCGAAGAATCCAATACACAAATGTATCTTGGACATTTGTATATTGGATTCTTGTATTTGTATCTTATTCTTACAATATATTAGATTATATTGTATTGTGTGTGTGTATTGTTACTGATGCTGCTCTTACATTATATTTGATTGGATTGTATTGTGCGTGTGTGTATATATTGTTAATACAGCATTGTTGCAGTGTGTTATTATGACATGACAATACATTTTATTTTATTTGATCTTTGTTGCAGCAATATCCCACTTTACCTGTCAGATCTGTCGCCAGCATTTCCCTACTGTGTGTGTGTGTGTGTGTGTTCGCACGTGTGCATAGGCACCTGCACATTCTAATTTGGACTCAAAAATGTAATCTCATCATTTTGGGAATAATGGAGCCCTCTGATAACATTCATTCACACACAGATGAAGTGTGTCACCATGTGTGTGTGTGTGCATGCATGCTGTATACTTGTGGGTGTTATTGTCTATCCATAGATGTCAAGGTCATGCATATAGACCTGATAGATGTGGAGCTATTCTTGTTTTAGTTTGGGTACATTTGTTCAGGTGAGCGTACCCTCCCAGCACCCTAGGTAGGAAGAGGTTAACACATACATTTTAAGCGTATGACAAAATTAATTAATTAAATTCATGATTTACTATATGGAAACCTGATCTTGATGTCAGAATTTGCAGGTTACATTAATAATTGAATTATTGGTGATTTTAATATCCATCTAAACAATATAACCAATCCTCTTAGTAAGGCTTTCACGTCGCTTATCGACACGTTTGGCTTTACTCAATTGGTCAACGAAAAAACCCACTCCAGCTGTAATACTCTTGACTTGGTCGTCACACATGGTATTACCATCTCTAATCTAGAAGTATGGCATATCCACCAGCATTATAAGACCATTACTTAATTCAATTCCAAATTACATTACGTTATGGTATTTAGCGGACCCCTTTATTCAAAGCGACATCATATACATACTACATCATATACTATGTCATACATACACATATACATACTACATAATATTAATATACTAACTACATCATATACCATACTACACACAAACACTAGATACTTTTTACAAAATAGTACTTACAGTAAATCTACAACTGTGTATCAAAATGTATACTTTATAGAGTCACTTAGCCTTGCATATATACACACAGGCCATCTAGGTACTTGCAGGGTACATAACTTGCTGGCGATGCTACCAGTCCCTTTTTATGCCACCATTACAACATGAAGTTATCAAATCTTACCATTTTAAAATCTATTACCAGGGTGTGTATCTCTACTGTTTACTTGACTTTCGTTTCTCTCCTGTACACTTGAGTACATTGATTCCATGGCTCGGCTCTGTCTGAATGTAAATGGAATCTCAGTGGACTCTAGATGTTTTTAGCTCTGTCCTCTCACTGACCAGACTGGAGAATGGTGAAGTGGGTCAAGGGGGAAAGGAGGAGATGAAACTCTGATCTAGTTATACTCAGAAGTAGGCCTACACACTACAGCACAAGCTATTGCGATAGCTCCACACTATTTATGTCGTAGTAAAAAATAATTGCGAATGAGACCCTGAAATTATATTCTTCTTCTCTCCCTCTCCCTCTCCCTCCTAGGATGGGCTGGTGAAGGCCAACATGGAGAAGCTGACGTTCTATGCCCTGTCAGCTCCAGAGAAGCTGGACCGTATTGGAGCCTACTTGTCTGAGAGATTGTCAAGAGACGTGGCTCGACATAGATATAGGTGAGCGTCACCAGTCAAACAAACAATACAGACTCCGGGAAACTGTCATTTCAGCTCCAAAGTCTCTGCCCTGACAAATATGTACACTTCACTCATAGTTTATTCTCTGAAATGTATATTCTAAGCATATTGTATTTAACATATTACACGTATCCCACTAAAGCATATACGTCTAATTTACACCTGGTATTAAAATGCGATCTACATCGGAATATGCTATCCGGCTAATGAACAATCCAATTTCCGTCTACATTCTGTCTGCTTTGTGATCGGTTGTAATTTTTCGTGCACACTATACAAAGCTTCTACAAATCTCTAGTAGGAAACACTGTGATGATTCTTGCTTATTTGAATACACTACAGATTTTATTTACACCTGGCTGACTGGCTGAGATCTGATCAGCTAAGTCAGTCTGATCAGATAAGATATCCAGGTACAGATTGTATTTAACGCCAGGTATAAATGGGGTCATTATGATGTCCCTGCTTCTCTGTCTTTCTACCCAGCTATGTGTGCATAGCAATGGAGGCCCTGGATCAGCTACTGATGGCCTGCCACTGCCAGAGCATCAACCTGTTTGTGGAGAGCTTCCTCAAGATGGTGCGCAAGCTGCTAGAGTCAGACAAGCCAAACCTGCAGATCCTCGGAACCAACTCGGTGGGTATCCAAGATGATATTACTATAAAGACTACTTCCAGGATTTTGTGCTTTTGCAGTGGTTAAAAAACAATAAAATAATAATAAAACGGATAGATCTAGTCTTCATTATTTGCTGAATCACATTCAATGTTGTTGTAAAATACCTGACAATCGCAAACACTCATATTGTTTGGTAGAAGAATAACAATGGGATTATTATTATTTAATTATTTCAGAGTACAAATAATATGTATTGAATATTTGCATTCTTCTTTAGTGTTATGGTGGCCTACCACCATTTTATGAAGGTGGTAAGTCATAAGAGGTTGTATTTTAATGTGTGAGCTGTTGAAAGGTTGCTCAGTCACTGCAATATTGTCACATGAAATTGTTAATTTCTACAGAGTGCTTGCACTTTGGCTAATCAACACATTTCACTTAAACACTACTGCATGAAACAGTCCAATCAAACCACACGTCAACCAACTATAATTTTGTCAGCATGTTCATTTGTGGTTTTCATATTCTCTACAACCTCTCAGCTGCTGAAACAATTTCACAAAAATGTTTGGCAACCCGTGCAACATTGTGGCAAAAGATACGTTGCAATCTTCACGTCACTATAAGCCAAAAGCACATCAGGAGAATGGCTGAAATCTCCTTAAAATCAAATTACTGTGATAAGAGACTACTGCACTAACGTTTGTGGCAAGCATTGAAAAAACGTAACTGAGTAGTGGATTAAATCTTTTAGGTCATGGAACAGAGTTGTTGGCTTAGTGAAAAATGAGGGAGAGCGCGAGACAGATGCAGGCAGTTGAGTGTGTGTGTGTCTGTGCATTTATGTCTGTGCGACTTGATGTTAGGTATATAATAGTCTTTGTAAGGACTTGCAATTTTGACAAATGGTCACAATTTACTGCAAAAGCCAAACACAGAAAACTTCATAAATTGCATTCAATTTTAGAAAGCAAAACTGTCTAAACAATCATTTCTGGTCACTAGAATCATAAAAAAGGTAAGAAGGCTTGTTTTACTGATAATAACATCATGTAAATACCCACACACTCAAACTGATGTGTTGAATATATCTTACATTCCAAGCTGCTTTAGCGCCGCATCAGATGCTACTCATTTCAGTGGATTTAGGTGTAAATTTAAGATTATCTAATCAAAAGTTGCCTGGGCATATTTACTGTCATAATATTAGATAGAATTGTGGTACTAAGCAAGAGTTGGTGACATTGAGAGAGACACTGTGCTAGTGTTTGAGAAAAATAGGCAGAGCACAGAAAGAGAGTTGTGGGCGGACAGAGAGAGAGGGAGTGATGAGTATCTGTTCCCCTGATGTGGGAAGCAGCTATCAGTGGCTGGGTCAGTGGAGGAACACATGAAGGAAATCAGATTAGCTGCAGACCACACTGACAAAGTTCTCTAGTCATCTACACAGATTGATGAGACACCAGTTGTTCGCTGATAATCTTCCTGCTATGTATCTCTCATGCTTGTTTGTTGTGCTGCACAATTCATCGTGTGTCAATTCTATCATAATGCTAATATCCACAATTAATAATTGTTCAATTTCGCCATATCTGCAAAAGGGACGCATTGCATTTAGAGTGCCGGTTGTAGTTGAAAATAGTTAACATGTTGTTATAGGATTAAAAAAATCATATAATAATTTATAAATAACCACAATTAATAATCCAGATCAAAAGACCAAACAAAATAATCAGGATTATTTTAGCCATAATCGTGCAGCCCTAACATACACAAAGCAGACACAAACGTATGACCCTGTACATACTTGCACATAAAACCATACATGTATATTTCTGTGCGAATAGGTTTGTATGTTTAGTAACTGCCTCACAGCAATCCTCTTCATCCTGCACTGTGTGGCTGATCTGAAGCAGACCAGTGTCAGAGAGAGGGGAAATGAGAGGATAAGAGAGATTATCACCCCAGGACTCAAGCCCAGCCAGGTTTTCTTGCACTCTGTGTCATTGACCTAAAACCTCTCGCTGCAAAGCCTCCAACACAAGCCAACTGTTCAATGCAAGCCTCATGTTCTGAACGAATCATTGTTTCAGTCAACTCACCGTTACTTTTAAGGATCGCTTCGTGATGATGCGCTTTAATCTTACCTCTGCAAATGCTGATCTGAATAGTTGTAGCGGTAGTGAGAGTTACAGTGACACATCGATACAGGAGCAGTCCAGTATTATCACACTCTTGGGAGTGATGACTGCTGAGCAGCTCCACAGAGGCAGTTGGGAGTTAATTTAATTTGCTAAAAGGTACATTTATTACGTTTATTTCAAAAACGGTTTTGTACACAGGAAATAGATTCTCCAGTGAATTTTTCAAATCTCTGGTTGCTACACAAACCCTAGTCCTTTTAATCTGCATTTAGGTTGACTGGTGTAATTAGCTTTCTAACTGAATATTCATCATATAATTTTCGCTTCAGGTACAGTAGTATTCTTTCTGTCTTGTTTCCAAGTAAGAGCCAGTTGTTAATTTATTAACAGGAGAGTGGTGTGAAGCTAAATGTCATCGTGTTTAAATGGTGACATTTTCTCACCCAGTAGGTGGGCCTGCCTCTGCCCTTTTGCTTTTCACTCCTAATGAGATGTTTTGATGCTATGGTTTGCCTGTAATTTCATTTAGGAGATATTCATCATGGAGATTTAGGGTCATTTTAGATTAAAATATTTAACACATTCTACATAAATTGCTTGGTCTTTTGAGTAGCAAACGTATCAGCACTCTTGAGTTTAGGCTTACCCATTATCTGTGTCATTTCTGGTTGACATGAAAATGTGTTCTCCTCTCTTCTCTCTATGTATCTCTCCCCTCTGTGTCTCTCTCTTTTTCTCCTTTCATTCTCAGTTTGTGAAATTTGCCAACATTGAAGAGGATACGCCATCATACCACCGCAGCTATGACTTCTTTGTGTCGCGCTTCAGTGAGATGTGCCACTCTAGCTTTGAGGACCCTGACATCCGCACCAAGTGAGTGGACTGATACTTGATTGAGCAGGATGCAGAATTATGAGGAAGCTGCTCTGTTTAGTCTTCTTTTATACTACTGCTGGACATTTCCTGAAGTTCCTCTTAACAAAGCAAAGTGAAATCTTAATATCTCGCAGAAAATAGACAATTTGAAGTCTTTGAACAGTTAAATATAGCAGAAACCTTGCACAAATCAATGGGTAATTGTCAGGTACTGAGGGACACAAACCATAAAATAGACAAGAACATGTTTTGCTAAATATGCAAATGTTATTTTTATCCGTTTACTGATTAATTTACCAGTCAGTCGAATTCTGGTCTCCACAAGCATGAGTATGGCAGATATTAAATACAGTGTTTCCTTTACAGTCATATAACTGTGGCGGTTCCCACAGCTAGAAAAATATAAATACAATAATAATTCCTCATCTGGCCTTATTGCTCAGCCTTCCCATAAAACATATGACTACAATTGAAGTTATAGTACAGACAATCTGCAATGCCAACACCCTACCATCCTTCAAAAAAGCCCTCAAAACCCACCTTTTCACTCTTGCTTGTCATGTCAACTGGGGTCTCAAAACAAACATTTACCCTACCATCCATTTCCAAAATTGCCCACCCATCCCTAATTATCTTACAATATGGTTAATGAATGGAATGCATCTTGTTCACACACTGACTGAGAGATTGACTGATTTATACTGAGTGAGTGATTGTTTCCTCCAGGATCCGCATGGCAGGTATCAAGGGCCTGCAGGGCGTGGTGAGGAAGACTGTGAACGATGAGCTGCAGGCCAATATCTGGGACCCCCAGCACATGGACAAGATCGTCCCATCTCTGCTCTTCAACTTGCAGAGTGGAGAGGGTACAGAGAGGTGAGGGCTCACAAGACAAATTAGAATTTAAAGGGTTAAATATGTTGTTGTGCATCAGACCTGTGGCAAATAATGTGGATATAAGCAGTTGGTCTGGGTTTACTGCATCAGGATGGTTCATATGGGGTCTGGTAATATGTGTCATTTCCTCATGATTTTTGAGATCTTATTCTCAAGATTAGATATTATGAGATCACTTCACTGTATGTCCACAATTGGCCTGAAAATGTTATGTTATGTGTTTCCTGTGGCTCTTGTCCCCCATGAAGAAATCAGTCAGTTAATTATTTCGCTCATCCATCCATCGGTCCGTCCCATGCGATATCTCAGAAACCACTATCAGATCATATTTTGATGACATTTGGGGGAATGATGCATCTCACCACTGTGTTCCGGCATTTTCAAAATGATGCTGATTGGACCAATGGGGCGCTACAATTTCAGGTCAAAATAAAAAAATTAATAACCAGTCATATCAACCAAGCAAGTTTGAATTACATTAAATCTGATTAACATATCCAGCTACTGTTGAATCTGTGTCCGCATTACTTTCTCTCCCTCCCCCTTTTATATTGCTTATATGCGCATTGTGACTGGATTTTGCATCCAGACTATGTAGAATTCTCATCACGATCGGAAAAGTCAATTTTTTTGCACGCAGACCTGTCATTTGATGCGTCCTGGTGTGATTGGACGATACAAAAATCCCATTGAAATGAAAGTGTTACCATAGCCATAGTGTCAGCTTCGTTTCCAATCACAAAGTGAACTACATCGAATTACAAATAGTCTACAATGTAGCTTTATATATGTAACTGTGTGGTAAACGGCATACAAGTGGGTTAAAACAAACAGGAATAATTATTTGTGCCACAATATGTGGCATGGGTGAGAGCAGATGATTTCCACTTAACGCAGTTCTGTGGCTAAATATAATGGGCCCAGTTTTTAGCATGTCTATAACCCTCACATAACAGACCAGCCAATGCCATCTAACATAAGGTTAGGAAGTGTGATGACCCATAGAGACTCATTGTTAAACCTCCATGCCTCGGTCACAGAGCCCTTGCATTGTAGCTTACTGGTACTGTGTGTTTTAGGTTAGGCCATGTTTGTCCTGGAAATCTAGCCAACCGTCACCCATGCCATTCATCATCATTGTCATCACTGAGTGAATCCACTGACAGCCCTGCTCGCCTCATGGGCATCTGTCCACCCACCCGCCGCATCCAAGGACAAAGCTAGTGGGAGATGGAGATAAAGAACGCAAGAGAAAGGGGGAGAGCATAAACGGAGATGGAAAGAGAGCAAGAGGTGGAGAATAAGAGAATAATAGGGGTTGGGAGTTAAAGTAAAATAGTCGATGATAGTGTGAGGAGAGAATGCAGTGGAGAACGAGGGAGAGAGACAGAGAGGGTAATGCAGAGTTTGGAGCCACACACTGGGAAAGACTCCACATACTGCGATTCACTTTGATGTCAATGCCAAGATGTGGAGGTGAGTGGAAAGAAGGGGAGGGAACAGGGGGGTGGGGGTGAAGATAGATTGAGGGAAGTGGAACTTGTTGAGAGGGACACAGATGGAGAGAGAGAGACATAGACACAGACAGACAGACACACACTGCCATCTCAGCTTCTCTCCACTCTAGCTGCGTTATGAGGCCTGCCCCTGCTGTGCGTCCTCTATACCTGCTCACATTGAACACAGCCAGTTATCTCAGGCCACAAAGACCACAGCAGTTAGTACAGAGTCTAATTAAACTCGCAGATGGTGCCTTTCTCTCAACATTAATCCTCATGCACATGTACAAGTTCAGGCACAGTTTTAGAAAAGTCTCTAAATTAATCCGTTTTGACACATTTTTTGTTTGTTTCTAAGACTAATCTCTTTCCTAATTGGGACATTGAACTCTGTTCTATGTGTTGCACTTAAATTATAAGTACCAGCATAATTTATTAATATGATTATGTATTACAGAATTTGTACAGCACTCCTAAAATGCTCCAGAAATGCTGAATGAGATCAGCTTGTGGTAGCTGATTCCAAGTAATCCTTAACTGTTGGTAATCCTGCTCCTCCCCATGCTAACCACTTCCTTGTGAGACTCCAAATCATTGGCCAAAGCTTTGTGGTGAGAGGATACCAACGTGAACTCATAGTCTTGAGGGTGTTTCAGATGCACTTTAAAAATATAGTGGGGTCAATAAGAGTGGCAAAGTAAGCATTACCAGTCACTGCTAAACAAATATGCTGAAACAGTAACCAGCAGGAGTTTATACAACCAGATAGGTATACATGATGTGATGAGTTACAATAAATACTTGATGCTAGTACGCTCCTTTAATATAGTCTACAACACTGGTAAATCCTTGATTGAAGGTTAACTTTGATCTTGGCAAACAAGACTAGGCTAGTTTTCCGAAATCTTCTCTCTGTTGCACGTGGGAATACTTTCATTTATGCTTCTCTTGAGTTAAACCAGTAGATTCCTTATTTAGCTGTTTTAGTGTTTTCCTGTTGCCCTTCAAATCTGTGGTTGGCTTTGAGGGTAAGGTAAAGGAGCCACCCAGAGACAGGAAGTCATGTGACCTCAACAGCAGAGGCAGGCGGAAGAAAGTAACGTTGTTAATAAATAATGTTGCCATTGGAGGATATCCGAGGCCAGTTATGGCAGAGGCTTTAACTATGCATGAGAACAAAGAAAGGCTGGACCCAGTGTGGGCGCACAGCGCATGTACACACGCACACATATACACACTTGGACATGGGCATGTACCCATATAGTGCTAACAGATGTGCAGTACACAAACATGCACTCAACACACACAGCAGTGTGTGTGAGTCACTTAACTTTCACTGCAAACAAACGGCAGAAAGGCTGCAGTGACACAGCAGTCCAGTGGGTGTTTTTGTGCAACACAAAGAGCTAGTGTGGAAATGTTAGTGTTATTGACTCAAATTGATTTCAAACCCCTGCCTGTTCTCTCTCTCTTTCTCCCTCATCCCCTCTCTCTCCCCCTTCCCATCTCCCTTCCTCTCCCTCTCTCTCATCTCCTCCCCGTTCCTTTCCTCTTCTCCTCCCTTGCTCCCTCACCTGCATCCTTCGCCAGCAGCCGCTCCCCGTCTCCTCTGCAGGCATCGCAGAAGGAGAAGGAAAACCCAGTAGAGCTGACGGAGCGCTGCTTCAGGGAGCTGCTGGGACGCGCCGCCTATGGCAATATCAAGAACGCTGTCACGCCTGTGCTAATGTGAGACCGGCCTGCAAACTGTTCTTTGCATGACACCTATCATTTCTCTGTGATTTGCTGTTTGTATGCGTCTGCTGATATCTTGTGTCCTTTTGTTTTGTTCCGCCATTCCATTCGTTTGTCCGTCTGTCCATGTGTCCACCACGCATGATACCTCAGACACCACTTATCTGATTATGATTAGTGGAGTGATGCTTCTCAGTGCTGTGTTGTCATTTTCAACATTACACTGATTGGTCCAAGGTGGGCGCCAGTGTTATAGGCATAATTTGTGGGGGGGAACAACATTTTTACTGTAGTCTTGTAGCACTGTATGTGTGGTGGGTTCTGCCTTGCAGTTATGTAATGTTTTTGTAGTTATTGTAGTTTTTCAGGACACACAACTCCTATTAATTTCTGACAGATTTGAAAAATCTACGTTTGGTTGGGTTTTTACCCACTAGTGCTTTTTCTTAGCCCTGATTCCCTCTGTGTGCATCTCTAGTTACCTTTTTCTTATGCAGTTTTATATTGAATTGATCTCTCTTTTGAACATCCGAACTATTCATTTTCACTTTTTCCTCACTTTTCCCCTCAATTTGACTCTTATCGTTGTGGGCTATGTGAGACCAGCTCTCTCTTTCAGCACCTCACCCTGTCCATCCATCACCGTCTCTGTTTCTCTCTGTTTCATGCTCTAGTCATTTATCTCTCTCTAACCCTGCCTCTGCATGTCTCTACACACTAGAAGTGCTGGGCTCCTGATTATGTTTGCTAGATATTGCGATTATGATCATTAGTGTAGATTTTTCATTTAATTGCACTTTTTGCATCTTACAGTGGATGGAAAAAGTATTCACCCCCTTGGATGTTTTCACATGTTATTGTTTCACATTTTATTGTTACAACATGGGATTAAAATGTATTTAGTTTAGTTTTTTGTCATTGAAAAACACAAAGTACTTCTACATATTTTTCCTGTGCTCCAACATTTTTCTGTGTAGTAGCGTACAGGCTCCTTCAATGTTCTTAAATGTAAAAATCTAACTTTAGAGCGCTCTTTGGGCCCCTATATATTTGCTGTCTATCACCACTGACACTGTATAATTACCTCCGCCAATGGAGTTGGTGGAAGGTTATGTTTTCGCCTCCGTCTGTTTGTCTGTGTGTGTGTCTGTCCGCCCTTTTCGTCTGTCTGTCAGCAGGATATCAAAAACAAATCTGAACGGATTTGCATGAATTTATTTTGAAAAGTAGGTCATGGGCCAACTTAAAACTGATTAACTTTATGGATGGCTTCCTTGGCGGAGGTCTGTGATCTACTGAGCGCATTTTCTAGTTACATCTATTATACCATCCACTCCCCTCTCCTTCTCTCTTTCTCCCTTCAGGCACTTAGATAATCACTCTCTATGGGAGGGAAAGACCTTTGCAGTGCGTTGCTTCAAGATCGTCATGTACTCCATCCAGGTAGGGACACACTGCTTCTCTCACTCGCTCTCTTGTTGTTGCATTTATTCACGCGTAGGGATGGGTATTGTTAGGATTTTATCGATACTACTACTCTTATCGATACTGCTTAACGGTTCGGTACTTTATCGATACTCTATCGGTTCTTTTTTATTATTATGCAAGAAAAAAAGACAATTAATTAAGAACAGAATCAACATTACTTTATTATTATTTTATATAACTTTATATACATTTAAACAAATATAATTTATTCAGCAGAAACAGCAGCAGCAATGTTTTAAATGTGTCTGAATTATAGACTTTTTATATATTCCAGGTAGGAATCAGTGTGTTACAGAGGACATTCCTGCAGGGGGGGAATATTTGCAGTTGAGAGCATTGGTCATCTCCCGACAGTAGAGAAAGGATTTAATCATTGTAAATGTGTTTGTAGTGGTGGGAATACCTGCTTCAATAACTTATAACAACCAAGCTGCTATGTATACAAAAAAAACCTCAATATACACTGACTGATTAGTTGTTACCTAAAGCCCTTGGACTCCACTGTAGAGAAGGGGTGCAGGCCTTTGACAACAAACTGGGTCACAGCCCTGTGACACTCGTTCACCCTATCCTCTGTCATCCTTCCTCTAGCTGATAGCGTGAAGGGATTCTGGTCTTGGCTGGGACCGGCGGTGGTAGAGGGAGGAGGGGTGGGCTGGGACATGGTGGCTGCAGCCTGACGATCTACAAAAAGTTGGCAATATATTTTTAGCTAAGCAATTATATTTTATTTATTAGTCTATTCGTAATAATTCATTATTAGCCTAGCTAACGCCGTATATGTGGCTCATACGGCTTACCTGCAGTGGACGTGGATGGAGATGGAACACTGCGGGCAAAGCCGT
>OMOT01080249.1:8376-19561 GCA_900312575.1 Acanthochaenus luetkenii
CAAGTATCCCCCCCCCCCCAATATTGATTATTGCTGTTGGCAATCAATGTTTTGTTTATTACAAAAACAAAACTTAAACTTTTCTTTAATCATTATTAGTAGTAGCCTCCTGTATTATAAAGTTGTATTATAATGATTGTAGCCTACCCTGGTTCGTAGTTATCAGGAGAGGCATCTCACATGACATAATCGGGACTGAAGGTCTGTCACAATAACAAAAACACTGTGATTGGAAGGCTGTTTGATTAGAATTTCATGACACTGTTTATTTTATGAAAACATTTTTAAACAGTAAAGTATATTTTATTATATTCTAACCTATATTTACCTCCTAACATTAATCCTTCATAACTGCTTGCTTACTTACTAGCAGCTACCTGAGTTTCTGACCAGTGTCATTGGCCTCTGTGGCTGTGATGTCATGTTACGGTTAACCGCGTGTACACACCAAAATTCAGGGTGTAATCATGTACAAGAAGAAGTCTAAACCCCCATCCCAAGTAGCTACTTCTACAACAATCAAAATTTCGTTTTTTATTTTCAATTGTCATAAATAGACCAGTCAAATTGCTTGAATAATCTGTACTGGTTTGTTTTTACCCTCATTGCTTTGAAGCTAACATTGTTGGAACCTCTGCAGCCATTAAAACTGCTAACGTTGCTAACCTGCAACAACGCATAAATATTCACTATTTTAAATAGTGAAAAC
Organism: Acanthochaenus luetkenii; assembly: GCA_900312575.1. Taxonomy (NCBI): domain Eukaryota; kingdom Metazoa; phylum Chordata; class Actinopteri; order Beryciformes; family Stephanoberycidae; genus Acanthochaenus; species Acanthochaenus luetkenii. The sequence goes on from OMOT01080249.1 coordinate 9,086, forward strand.
TGTTACACACTATTTATGTTTTTAGCCCTACATAATTTTCAGTTTCTTCCATATTGATTTGAAATATTCAGAATGATGTAACTAACAAATACTGTTAAGAAACGTGTGTCCTGTAGTGTTTTACACACAATCAACGGGCTATTTTAGTTCAAAGTATGTTGTGTGAGAGAGCAGACAGAAAAGTTAATGTCGGCATGTATCGAGGATGTCCTCTCAACCCAATGTTACCACAGCGCAAGTTGATACGACCGATTATAGTGGGTCAGGTAAGTTAGATGAGCAGCACCGATACGTAACTTCATCTCCTGCTCTGTACTCCATTCAAAGACCTTGCAGTTTATTGGGCACTTCCTTTTTGACAAACATATTAGCTAACTCGTATCGTAAGATTCCACTGGTAAATTTGGCATACACATAACTCGCCAAGCAGTTTTATACTCACTAAAATCCCAACCTATAGAGCGATCTCGCTTGTTATTTCCCAATCTTCCTCCACCGTGGTGGGCAGTAACGTTAGAGTAGCGAGCAGAAAAATCAAATTCGAAATGAAACTCAAATACAGCGGTGCTTTGCATATCATATGTAGACCGAATATGCCAGAGGACACTATCGAGTCGTAATAAGTCTTAATTCATGTAGATCTGCCGATAAGCAAGGCTATATTTAAGTGACTGATTATTGAATAGAGTTTGGCGTGACGTTCTCTCCATACAAGAGAACTGTGCGTATCGGAGCTAGTAACTGGGATGAGGGTCAGAAAGGCACGTATCGAGGCTAGCAAGGTTAGCTATCGAGGCTAGCTAACGTTAGTTCGCTACTTGCTAAATATATGAAACGACAACGAGCATGGGTTCAGGCTGACTACTTAACTTATAGCAGTTTGACAACACTTCTTAAAACATCGGATGTCTAAGTAGCCCAAGGCCGCAAAACAGGGCCACAATGTGGGTGTGCGAGCTGTGTCTCGACGACATGGGGCAAATGTGGCTTAGTTAGGGTGCCCTCCAAAAACCTGAACCGTCTTTAATACATTACTTATTAACTGCGTGTGTCGATAATTCCGTTAAAGTGATTAACAAGCCGCATTTACCTGTTTTCTGATGCCAAGCAGAGTTCCTGTCTTCAGCTGGATCTAAACGGTGTCTCAGTCATCAGTGCGCGCGAATTGTACGTTTGTGTCGCATGGATAGTGTGTCGTCGTTTGTGTGCGACACGGTGCCTCTCAAACAACCGTAGCGGGGAGCTGTCAGAAACATCCCGCTGGAAATATAATTGTACTATAGCCAGACGTTGCTCCTCAAAACACCGTACAGGTAAGTCACTGGGAGATTCGTAAATTACTTTCTGATGTGATTATTAATGTGAGTCAGGAGGATAGCTAGCTAACGGTAACGTTAGCCTCCTCCCTCCATCATGGCACAATTACGAACCGTCGACAAAACACTATTAAAAACTCCGCCAACGACGATGCTGCTTTAAGTTAATTGTTTTATTGTATCTGCTGTTGTCAAGCTGACTAAGCAGCTGTTTTATCATCTTTTCATCGGACTGTTGAAAGGTAGCTGATGTCGAAACGGCAGCCAGACACATTGTCATCGCAGAGCGAGGCGCGTAACAAACGTTACTAACGTTAGCTAATGTTGCTCTGGATATCATTACCATTCAAATCGACATTGTTGAATGATGTTGATTGGCGGGTAAACTCTAGATTGCTACCATAGATTGTTTGATAATCGTGTCATGGGTGTACGTATTGATATTTTGTATAAGACAAAGAAAGCTGATGTGTTGGCCGCCTTAGCAAAAACCACACGCATTCACATAATCGTTTCTGAGTATCATTTAGGGTCTACACATAATAATGGGCCATTTGATGTGTGGTAGGCCTAATGGTGATGAGCATGATCAACCAACCAGAAGCGACTTTTCAATGGACCAAGAAAGCCCTCCGTCCTCCTCATTCACAGTGGTTGTGCTTTTCTCCACAGATATTCCCTGGATGTTTAATTTTTTTATTATTATAGGTTACCCATTCAACAGGATCCATGTCTTTTCTTGTAAGTGATTGTCATGCAGAGCGTTTGGACATTATTTTAGACATATACTCCATCATCATTAAATGTAGGACAGCTTTCTTAGCTCAGATTGCAGGCAGCCAGGCACAGCACTTGTCATCATTATCTGACAATAATGTGGAGATATATTTGTAAAGCTTCTTGTAATATCGTATAAGTGCCTTTGTATTTGGCGAGCGCTGTGCCATATGTGCCATTCAGTCTTATGTGGGGATAACATGCAAGTTCCATTCAAATAAAAAATAAATAAATTGGGCAATCACAAAACATTCATACGTCATGCATACTTTGTATGAATTGTTACGGTCCACTGGTAAATTTGGCATACATATGATCCATTAAGCAGCACTTATTTCCATAAAATGTGATTGTCTCACATGCTTGTTACTGCCCACCTTAAATTGTCCGATTTTTGAATGGAGCTTGTGAACGGATTATTGGCTGATATGACCTCACTGGTAGTCCTAGATCAGCACTCCCGTTTGAGAAACTTTTAAACACAGCCACAAGTTAGATCGTCATTAGAAAGAACCATCATTATTCAGATGCTTCAAATGTGATTATGTTGCTGTGGAACCTTTCTTTATTCTCGCTTTCATTTTCTCTCTTTCCATGTCTGTAATTAACCCTCTGTCTGTCAGCGTTGGGTATCAGAGAAATTGAGTGTGGAGAGCCTGCGGGATTTGGAGTTATTTGGAGGTGAGGTCCAAGGCAAGCCAGGTTACAATGAAAGGGTTCAACATTCCCAAACCACTGTTTACACATTAGGCCCTTCATTTGACTGACCAGCACAAACAGACAAAACCCAATTCAGTTCCAATTTAAGCTTTGCTCTCAACGAGTGATTGCTCATCCTTGAATTACAAGTTCAAATTTTTTCTGTTCAGTCTGTCAGCTATGTATTCCCTGTCTTTCAATGTGCGTTAGCTTCATTGTTTCTGTGTGCTGCAATAAGAGACAAAATCAGTCCCGTGTTAATGTGTCCTGTGTACTTGTCACATGGAGAGTCTGTGCCATCATAACTAATGCTTCTTCTGGCTGTGTTCATCATAAGTGTAAAAAAGGTTGTGTGTTGGATTGTGTATGGGTGTTAAGGCATCATGAATTGCCGGGTTGTGTGAAAACGAACGGTAAACACTGTAGCGAATCCACTGACGTCGGCAATCCAAGAGTGCAGGTTCTCCTTGCAATCAACTACTACAGCAGCTGGTTTCACTGATTAGGTCACTTTCAATCAGAGAGGGAGCAACTAATTAGTGAAATCACCCGGTGCAGTGATTGGTTGGAAGAAAAACCTGCTTGCTATTGGCCCTCCATGGCACATGATTGGACACCACTGGCCTGGGCTCGGTGATGTTGCTACTTTTGTTTGAGCAAGAGGGGGCTATTATCCACAAACTGCTGACTTGGCCAGTGACCTAATGCCTTAAAGAACAGGATATTAACAAAAATATCTAAAGTCTCATAACTAATTTTACAATTTTATAAGCTTGAACACACTGGTAAGCTTGCATAAAAAATTAAAACAGCAAGTGCTGACTATCTTAATTGTTTTCACTTGAAACTAGATGACGCATGGAGCAAAATAGTTCACTGCTATCAGTTCTCCAATGAAATCAGCGTGATAATAGTGTAAATAAAGTCACTAAACCTTTTGCACATTGCCTGTCTCTTTAATTAAAATGATTAGGCCTATCTTATCTCACTGTAACGGTTATAGCAGATGCAATTATTCTTCCGTGCAATCCAACAGAGGGGGAGATTAATTAATTCTGCCCAGTATAACCAGTTATTTGCTGCTGGCCACTGAGCCGCTTCTCTAGAGCGGGGGGTTCATTGCCTTGCTCAAGGGCACATTATAGTAGTTTGTGAGGGAGGAGAGTTTCTCATTCATTTCCCCCACTCAGCTTTTCCTAGCAGTCTATGATTTGAACCATTGACCTTTCGGTCATGAGCCCACTTCTCAAACTTCTATAGGCTACCACTGCCCCAATGTGATGATAGTATGGGCTTTATTTGAAAAATCAACATAGAAAACACATTGGTCTCAGTCAATAACAAGTAAATATGACTTTGGAGAAATACATTTCAGCTGAAATCATACGCATTAACTTAAAGGCCTCAATGCTTTTACCAGTCAAGTTAATTTTGTAATGGAGTGGAACCTCTAAACTATTGTTAGTTGCCTGCCAAAATGCCAGAACCAACATTTAGCAGCCAATCCCCCACTGTACCCGATAGTAACCCATTTGTTTATTTTTGGCGATATTCCCAGCAGTCACAGTAAGACCAGAGAGAACATATGGTTTTGGTGAGAAATATAGAAATCCTGAAAAGTCTATGAAGGAATGGAGACAGGGTCACTTCCTGGACCTTGGTTTGTGCCTTTAACTGAAAAGTAATCTCAAATGAAATATGACAAGTTTATCTTTCCAGGCTTCCTGAAGTTATCAGGCCAAATTATTTTTATGAGCATATGTGTAATCAATGTGACTGTATAGATGGTCCTGTGTTGTGAGACACCATTGCAAAATATTGATTTGGGCTGCCGCTCAAACCTGAAATATGTTAGATATGTATGTAGGCTACATTTTATTAACTGAAAATGTAGAGGAAGATGAGGAAATGTATTGTATGTAATCCATTAAATTGATTTTAAAAAATGTTTTACGAGTTAAGCTCTTTATTAACATTTAAAATATGATATATTATTTTTGGCAGAGAGATTATTGGCGGTCAGGTGTCTTATGGAAAGGATCTGTGGTGGTTTAAGCTTTGTTTGCAAGCTTCGGCTCATCTTCATTTCCTTGCTGGCCTATCATTGCATAATGTTTGTTCAAGTGTATACTTTTTCTTTTGGCTGTGCTCTGTTCTCATTGCATTGCATTACATAATATCCGGAAAAAACATGCATAGCATCGCTGGTTTTAGCTGGATTGTTTTTCATTTGCACATGAATCGAAAGTTTTGCTTAGCAAATATTTCATCAAACCTTTTATGCAGGGAATTAATTCAGATATATATTTTTTTTAAATCATGCAGTTGAATCATATTGGGAATATTTCCACATTGATTTGACTGCCATATTTGACTGACAAAATCTCGCCAAAACCATCTGTATTGATAATGCTGTATCCCTTTGTGGGTCGTCGCCTTAAAGACTAAACTGCTGGTTCAGACGAATCCTATTAGTGATTGATGGAGGCCAGCAAAGCTCATCTATCAAAGTCAGTCTGCAGCAAGCTCCCAAGACTAGACGCGGCACCTCCCAGTTCAAGAGCTGCTCTAAACAGACCCTTCTCTTGTTTTGTGTGTGTATGTGTTTTTATGTGTCATTGATGTGGTTTTTCTACCCCAGAGCAAGCTCAGGGACTCTCTCACAGGAAAGTAAGTGTGGTGCTCCTGTCACTGCTTTATCATCCCCCATGTGCCTTTTGTGTGTGCGTGCATGCGTGTGTGCGTGCGCGCACATTGTGAGATTATATGTATACATGTGAAAGAATTCCCCGGCCCCGAGGCTTTGCACATAAATGCACGAGTTTCTGGTTCATGACACCGCTGTACATGCTTATTGCTCTGAAGGCCATCCCACTCACTTCACTCAGTTTCTGTTGGGGAAGATGGGGAAACGGTAGAGTGTACAGTCATGATAATATCCCAGGAGGAAGAGAGAAAGGGGATTGACATGGCTTCGTCACAGCGATATGATAAATATTATCACTGTTATTATAACTGGGGTTGTACTTCTACCTGTAGTGACCCCTTTGGTACACAAGGCTTTGTCCTTCTAAGAGAGAGCACATAATCCTCTCACAGCCTGCCTAAATGGTCCTGTCTGAATGCTCAGTGTGCTGTTAATACGCTGTGCTCCAGGCAACCTACTTGTTTTGGTTCATGGTGTCTTTAGTCCCTCACTAAAAGTCTTGACTAATTTCTGGTTAGACCATTTGTGTTGTGAGTACTGAGCGTTTTCCTTTTCACACTCCCTGTCTGTGTCTACAGCCTGTTGTTGAGTTGATTGATTGATTTGGTAATGTCACACCATCAGTCACAATGTATTTCTGCAGACTGCAGATGGATGGAGTTCCATGTGTTCAGCTTTAGCAATATGCATGGCAACCCCTCCTGAGCCTGATCGTCATGGCAATTTCTACACTACCTACACAATTGGAAGGGATAGAATGGGACGCCTTATTAAAATCAGTGTTGGTGAATGTTCACTTGACTGGTATACTTAAGATGGCTTCCACAGCATGTTTGACAATGCCGCTGTGCCAACTTATAATGAAAAGTGCACAAGACTCAGAAAGCCGATGTGTTACCATGGCAAAGGCATCATTTTGCTGAACAGCCCAACTTTCTGAGTCTCGTGCACTCATGAAACAACTCATGCTTTTATCTGTGACAATGTTCTCAAGAGTTGTACATGTCATCTTAGGCTATTAGGCTAAAATGATGCTCCATGAAATGCACTGTCTATATACTCTAATTTCTTTGAATGCGCTTCTCCACACTGGTCACCATGGAAACACTCCAAATGCTCATACAGCTTTCTGTCTTTTTTTGCACAAATAAAATAAAATGCTATTGCCACCCTGATCCCATCTATCACAGCCGCTCCTCCGATGTCATTTCCATCATTTGAATGGCTATAATTTGATGGAATTCAGGAGCCCTCGCAGTTATCCAACACGTGTTTGTGGTGCACAGGCCCTACTATAACTAAACATAGAAAAGCAGAGGCCATACTCAGTGATTCTATTTTCATAATATATTTATTCGATTATGCACATTGACAACGACACCCAATATTTAAAAAAATAAAAATAGCTTCTTTTAAGAATTTACATTTGTTATTCCTTCACAAATACTAATTTTACAGTCTTGGGCCATAGGAATAACATGCAACAGAGTCATATTCTCTTTGGAATGGACAGGGTGTTGGAATACGTTTTGATCACTAGGCCTAGATACTCTCTTTTATTTGCTATGATGAAGCATTTAGCCAGTGATGGTTTGATTGCCAATACGACTTTGTGTTACAATTGTCTTCTAATTGCTGTTGTTTCTTTGGCAAGTGCAATGTGTTATGCTAACGCACCTTGTTTGGGTGTCTTTTATAGGGCTCAGAACTCACTGCATGTGTTTAGACAGACTCCGATCTCAAGTGTGCACTGGTGTTCAGTAGCTTACAGCAACAAAGTGTGATGTTCAGGTGACATGAGTGAGGTTAAGTAGGATAGTTGACGGCATCCACTATCCAGTAATCCACTCAGGCCCACATAGCCTGTCTTTCAGTGTTTCAGTCTTACATCAGTCATCACGTGTATGAGCAGCCCTCCGGTAGTCACTCTCACAAGCCCTTCGGCACAGTCCTACACCGTAGCACAGCCAAACTTCATCCACTCTGTTTCCTCCCCTCCACCTCCAGGCCCATGAGGACAGCCGGGAGAGTCTGACCTCCCTCCCACGTTGGGACACCATGGGCAGCTTCCTCCCGGACAGCAGCGCCTACGAGCTCCTCACCGCTATCGGTCAGTGAAGTCAAGAGACACAGTCCCGCTCTCAGCTGGTCATGACTTGGCTGCTTGTATTGATGCAAGATACAGATGTTTTATTCCATCTTGATAAGTAGTAACCCATGAGCGGCTGTGGTTTACAGTGGTTTTAGAACAGCTAAGAGGCGATGTTAGGCCTAAAACCCTCTCGGTTCTGTAAAGCACAGCCTCTCTGTTGCTTCTATAACAGTGTTACTACACCATTCTTTCCAAAAGAAAATATATTCCGTTTTAATTGATAGTATCCACATAATAATCCGCCATGCAATATAGTTCTTAGACGGTAGCTAAACAATGTCATTGCCAAGCAACACAAAAGTAATTTATCTACCGCTTTTAACATTATTAAGCCAATTGGAACTGAGGACCAGAAGATATCTGTTCTATAATGACGGGTGTTCAGTTCATTTGACTTGAAAAGGAATTGTTTTGTACTGAAATGCGTGTCTGTGTGTCAGGCCGGGGCCTGGAGGGCTTGATGACTGTGAACCTGGCCCGATACAGACCCACGAGGGAGCACGTAGCCATCCGCCGGATCGACCTGGAGTCGTGTACTAATGACATGGTCACCTACTTGCAGGTATGCATCGTTCTGCCATCGTCCCTCTGTCCCATCAGTCAGCCTTCCCAGTCGTCTCTACCTCTATGTCGCTCTCCGTCTCCTCTCTCTTCTCATGACTTGAGACTACGTATGTAACCCTCGTGCCCGTTTTCTGATGAACCTTCCTGTCTGCCTGCTCACCCTCCTTTGCCTGCTTAGATTCAATATCGTCTCGTCTTTTTCTCTGTCAGCGTGACTACAGTGTAATTTCCCTCCCTGTGCCTCGCAGGGCGAACTTCATGTTTCCAAGTTGTTCCACCACCCCAGTATTGTACCCTACAGGAGCATCTTCATAGCTGAAAATGAGCTGTGGGTCATCACCCCCTTCATGGCTTATGGTAAGGAATAGACAAACTTAAACGGCTTATTATACCAAACAAATGTATGTGAACAACACTTTAAAGCTGACTAAGAAATGCTTTCATCCCAGTATTGTCACCCCTGACTCAGACCCTAGCTTTCTCCCCATCATCTGTGTTTGATTCTCTTTCAGGTTCAGCCAGAGACCTGATCAGCACCCATTTCACTGATGGCATGAGTGAGCTGGCCATCGCGTACATTTTGCTGGGCATGCTCAAAGCTCTTGAATACATCCACCACATGGGATATGTGCACCGGTAAGGCACACTTGTAAATAGGGTTAGACTGATATGGGGTTTTTAAAGGCAGGAACTGATATTTTTGTATTGAAGCTGCTAATGTTTTGTGGCAGTATTCAGGATCTTTAAATTGGACAATTTTCATGCCAAAAAATTACACAGATTCAGTGTTTCCCCCCGTAAGTTTGTCCTTGTCAGGGTGGAAAGGCCTCTGAAACAGCATTTTGACATTCACACTGACTGTAGGTGGGTTAGCAGCTCCTTAAGGCAGAGTGAGGCAGGTTTAGTTTCAGGTTTTACAGACTGACACTCCTGAAGCTGAGTACAATCCACACAAGTAATTTCTCTGGTCAGCCACCTGAAATACTATTACTAATACTACTACTAATACCACTACTACTACTACTACCACCACTACTAATACTACTACCATTACCACCACCACTACTACTAGTACTACCACTACCACCACTACTACTACTAATAATAATAATTGTAAAAATAATATATACTTGTGTGGAATCCGATCAAAGTGCTGCATTACAATAATTTCAGGTTAAGAACTTCCCATAGACAACCAATGTAGCATTAACCTCTGGACTGTAACCTTACTAGTAAATACAAGTTTAACTTGACATTCTGTGACGATCTGAACTGGAAGTTGTCTAATTGTCTCTGGTGATGTGTAGGAGTGTGAAGGCCAGCCACGTATTGATCTCAGCAGACGGACAGGTCTGCATGTCAGGTCTGCGGAGCATCTTCAGCCTGATCCGTCATGGCCAGAGGGCCAAAGTTGTCCACGACTTCCCCCAGTACAGCGTCAAAGTGCTGCCCTGGCTCAGTCCAGAGGTGCTGCAGCAGGTACTGCGTTCACCCCACACCCCCGCATTATACCATGCTGCACAAACGCCGTCTCATCCTAAGATCAATATTAACAGGTTTTTGAAATGCGGTTGTGCAACAAAGTTCTGAGGTTTACATTTCTCTGTGCTAACATTTAGCAGCAAAAATACATTGAAGCATGAATTAGAAGTGAAGCAGTGAAATGGACAGTTGTGTGTAATTTCATATGTGATTTGTGTTTTCTCAGAACCTGCAGGGCTACGACTCTCGGTCAGACATTTACAGCCTCGGCATCACAGCCTGTGAACTGGCCAACGGACATGTGCCCTTCAAAGACATGCCAGCCACGCAGGTGAGCAAAGAACTATTAACTCCCTACATATTCTGCTATCTCATCTGCTGGCTCCTTATTGTCTGTGCAGCCAGTGAACTGTATATCTTGTATGGTGGCCATTGTTTGTTTGTTGTATTTGTGGAATGGGGAAAAAAAGGAAAAGCATAATATATTTTGCAGAAAAGTATACATTTTCCCCCATAAAAGGCAATATCCTCATATTACTTACTAGCATTGAAAAAAAGTCTGTTATCTCTGGTTAATATAAATATTGGATTACACCAAATTCTAGGGAGATTGTCAGTTTAAGTGTTAGCATGAAGCACCGGAGAAAATTATCTACCACTGGGACACATGGATGATCTATGTTCTCATCACTTAACATTACAATAAGTTGACTAAAGGTCCAATCTCCCAAAGCCTTGGTGTAATCCTTTTTAACAGGTGGGTAAACTGTCTGCATATC
>OMOT01080251.1:0-11074 GCA_900312575.1 Acanthochaenus luetkenii
TTACATTACATTACAGCCTTTAGCAGACGCTTTTATCCAAAGCGACTTACACATTACAGTACATTACAGCATTTAGCAGACGCCTTTATCCAAAGCGACTTACATGTCATACCGTTGGCGGAGGCAGCCATGCAAGGTACCAACCTGCTCAACGGGAGAAATTCGGGGTTAGGTGTCTTGCTCAAGGACACTACAACAGATTTTTCCCGGGAGGAGCTGGACTCGAACCGCCGACCTTGCAGTTGCGGGGCGGGAACTCTACCTCCTGAGCTACTGCCACCCCCATACAAGTATACATTGCATGCATCATATACATAGTACATCACACCATGCACCACACTACACACAAACACATATATTTGCATGTCTTTGACTGTGGGAGGAAACCGGAGCACCCGGAGGAAATCCACACGAACACAGGGAGAACATGCAAACTCCACACAGAAAGGGTCAGGCGAGATTTGAACCCAGGACCTTCTTGCTGTGAGGCGACAGTGCTAACCACTGCGCCACCGTGCTGCTCAGTACCACCGCAATACCACCCATGTTGTGTACCGACTTGAATGCATTTGTGGCTGTTTCTATGTGGGCCTCATCAAAAGGAGGCTGAGGGACAGAGCGGCCGAACATAGGTATGCCATTCGTACTGGGAACTTGAATTATCCAATGGCCAAACACTACATGGAAGCCTGGGAGTGATACAACTCTAAAAGTGTCAGGTATTAAAGTCATCAGCTCTGATGCCAAGGGGCAGGGACAAAATCAAATGCCTCAAACAAAGAGAGGCATACTGGATCTATGCCATCAAGGGCACCAGTTACCCTGGTCTCAACAAGGACTTATATATAGTAATTGGTTTTCTTCCCTTTGAAGAGTTGATCATTCCCAAGCATTTTTCTCTCTAAAAATCCCTAAAATATACCAAATTGGTTTCCTCATTGAAGGTACTATATATATTGTTGTTTGATTACATCCTTTTTGCTCCTAAAAAATATCTCCTCTATATGAAAAAAGATTCTCTAAAATAAAAATGAGTTTTCCTGATTTATTTTCCCTTAAATATTTCTCTACCTCCATGTTGTAATAATGGTATTATTTGATTGACCAATCTTGACCTAAATGCCGTATTTTCATGTTTTTCCCCCCGAATTGTGGATTTTATCCTCCTTTGTCTACACCATCCAAGGAAAGTGGTGTTTAAACAGCCTGTGAGAAGGCCTTGGTTTTTGTACTTCATGTACTGTATTTATTGTGTGATGCCCCTAGATGCCAGAATTGTTTTGCTTTACTCACCTGTGCACACCCTGTGGTGACAGCAACTATATTTACTCTGTTTGTTCCTTTGTGTCATCACACCCTGAAGGCGCAAGTTGACACATGTTGATGTGTTTTTAATGTTTCTAGCTCATTGAATTAAAGGTCCATTTACATTTTTTGGGTCATAACTCTTCCTCTTTAATCTTTACAGTCACTTTAAGTGGTTGCAGACCTCATATTAACAACATGTCTATAAATAATATCCATATTAACATAATTCTCCTTTTCTTTTTGTTAAATTAACATTTGTTTTTGAGGCTATAATTATTATTACATACTATTAGATATAAGTTAGGTCTAAGACTTAGAGAGATATGTTGTTACATAGCTGCATTTTCTATTCATGTTGTACAGAAGATGCATACTTGAAATAAATACATAACAATTACAAAACTGAGTATCTCTGAGTATCTCAGAGAGGCAGTGTGTCCTATTTTTCGGGAAGCAAAATGTGGTCAGCCTAAAATTGCAAATATATAGCCTACATTAATGGAATGGGATGTGCTGAGAGCAGATTCAATTATACAGTTGAGTAAAATACACGAGTAGGCTACTTGTGGATCTTGATAGGCCCTATCTATATTATGTAGGTCCATATGATATATTTTAGTTATGGATATTCACATGTTTATTTACAAAATGTAGATGTGTTCATTCAATTCCACTATGGCTATATCCACACGATTGAGTTTAGTGTTTATTTAATCACTGCCATTTGCAGTGTTCATGAAGTGCTTTTATTTATTTTAGGATATCACGATGCCTCGTAGAATCACGACTATAAATGTGAAACGTAATTGTTAATGATACAAATATTCTCGTATTTATCATTATAATAATTATTTTAATCTGAGGATGTCTGTAGAATTGATGTGAACGCAATCACCAATGATTTCTCACAAATTCAGCCCTTAAGAACATGGGCGCACTCCAATCTATGACTGCTTTTCCGCATTCTTAAACCCTGTTCTTAGCCAAGAACGAATCCCAGATTCAACCATTCAGGAATGCCAGAATTGTCCTGGGAACTTCGTAAGTGGAGTTAAGAAGAAATGTATTCTTAACTTTTTCTTAATTGCATTCAGGAATGAGGTCCAATGATCGTTATTTAGCACTTCAAGACAAAGTGCTTTACAAAGGAGTATAAGATCAAACAAACAACAAACAGATAAAATTGACAGCAAAGCAAGCTAAAACCTATAAAAGCAAGACAAGAAACATAGAAGTAATAAATACACACCTTGTTCTCCCAACGCCAGCCGGACCTGGCCATCTGAGATCCTCACTAGACCTCGATGCAGGGAAAGACTGGAGGAAACCACCTCAGATGGAGGCATGTGGTCTAGAGGAGGGACAGAAAAATAAAATCAGACATGGAGTTGGAAGATGAGTGAGGATGAGGAGGAGAAAGTGAAAGGGGGGTTTACTTCAGTTTTCAACTACGTTTTTAATGCATATGCAATGCATATTGATTATAGTCAGTTCGTTTTAGTGGCCATGTTGTTTTTAAACTGAGTATTGCTGTTGCATGGTGTACTTTTACAAAGAATGATTGAATGTTTGTGTTGAGGAATAAAAACCAATGTGTGTAACACTTAGTGTCTTCCGTGTTTTTCTGTGCTGCGCTCACATAATGGATCCAAGAGACTCTCATTAAAGGTAGCGGAATCTTGTTTGAGTGCGCCATCTTGTGGCGAGAAGTAAATACTACCGTGTAAGACAGTATTGGGCAACATATCAAATTAGCTAATTCTTACTCAGTCCCAAGCCTAGTAGGAGGGAATAAAGGAATGATAGATGAGGAAGCTACCCGAGGAAGGCATGTCTAACCAACTATTCCTTGGAATACTTCCAAGACTCATTAAATCAAGGATGTGATCAGGAACACAAATACGTGTTCTCCCATTATACGTTTATCTCCCATTACAGATGGAACATAGCTGTATGTAAAACAATAGGCCTAATGTCCCACCATAATCATCATGTATCAAACACAACAAATATACAAACGTATACAGCAAACAATTTTTTATCAGATCATCTACTCTATAGGGGGAACATGTGGTATGACGTTTCCATCATCTATTGTTCTTGAGTTATTGCATTCACAAGAATGTGTAAATCATTTAAAAATCATTAAAGATGTTGAATAAAGTCTAAAATACATTCAGTGGTAGCTAGGTACACATTTCCAATTACACAAATAGCTCACTCCTCCAGACAGTAAGTTATGTGACTGTGACTCAGTATGCAGAGAGAGTTGAGTGGTTCAGTTACTGTTTGACTAAATGTTAGAATGGGCAGAATGTGTAATTTAGTGACTTTGAACGTGGTATGACCGTTGTTGCCAGACACACCGGTTCCAGCATCTCAGAAACACTCCCTCCTGGGATTTTCTACACTTCAGTGTCTAGAGTTTACTGAGAATAGCACGATAAACAAAACACATCCAGTCAGCCAAAGTGATGAGATGTCAGAGGAGAATGGCAAGACTCATTCAAGCTAACAGGCGTACCACAAGCATACAACTAACAGCTCAGTACTACAGAGCTAATCTTTGTTCGTGGATGGTTCAAAGCCTATCAAGCCATGGCCAAGCATGTCTGCTGTACAAACTAACGACTCTTGTCTTGGTCCTCTACTTGCCAACCAACTCCTAACTACCATCTGCATTAGATCCCCACCAAGTAACACTCTTTCCATGCTTTCTGTTAACCCACGGTGTTGGCAGAGTGGATCTAAACATGTGGTTGGTAAGAGTATAGTTAACACATATACAGGTCATCTTGCTCTTCATTGTGTCCATCTTATTCCCAGTTCCATACCAATTATCAGCCCTAAAATGTAGTCTGTAATGACTGCTGAACTCTGTCATATCATTCATAATTCTTGTATTATATGAACTAAGCCATATTTAGCTTATTCCTGAGATATTCTGATATTCATACCTACTCTCTCCAAATCAGTTAATTCCATGCCTGCCCATTATATCATCCTTCATTAATTTGTTACTCCAGTTACTACCTTATCTCATATATTTTCAGAATATAAGTGTGCTCTGTTTGTTTGAAGTAGGTCTGTCAATACATTTCTAATTTATAAAGAACTTGGATTTCTGTGTTCTGTGCATGCAAAATATAAATCAACCAAAAAGGCTACGAATTTACCCCATTTAGATAAATACAGATTTTCGCCTTTCATGATCAAAGTAGAGAGACGGGAAAGACAGGGAGAGAGAGGGGGATGATATGCAACAAAGGATTCGAATCCAGGACGCCACATTTACATGGTAAACGCCTTAGACCAATGAGCCACCATAATGCACCAGCCTATGGTCATTTTCAAATGCAAAGACAGATGGCTATGCGGCTAGCTAGATAGCTCCTGAAAGTTTTGAGTGTATAAAACTGCACTCTCTCGAGAAGAGAGCGGAGGCAGAACTTAAGGTACATTCAAGTCAAATGGGAAACTTCCAACTTTGAATTTCCTACTTCCCACCTCACAGTGTTCAGATTATATTGGTGGGAACCTGAGTTCAGAGAAGAGTCCCACATTTCTGACTAGGAATTACAAGTTGGAGGGCCATTCAAATGAGATAGAACGTTTCCCAGTTCCCTTGAACGTACCATAAAATAAGTCTGGCTGGGAATGATAATAATAATACTCTGATAATACATAAAATGTATATAGCGCTTTTCACAATGCTCAAAGACGCTTGACAATATGTGAGCAAAACCAAACAGCAGAACAAAAACTAAACAAAACAACTATGGGTCAAAAGCAGGTGGGTTATTTTGGTAGGTAGGACGGTAAAGTGTTGGCATTGCTGATATGGCTGGGGAGGGCATTCCAGAGGGGGCAGCTGCAGCAAAGGCCCTGTCGCCCCAGGTCCGGAGCTTAGTCCTGAAGGAATGTAATTGGTTGGCATCAGCAGACCTGAGGTGACGGGAAGGAGTGTAGCGGTGGAGGAGGTCAGAGAGGCAGATGGGAACCAGGTTGTTGATGGGCTTTTAAGGTGATGAGAAGTATTTTGAAGTGTATCCTGTATTTGATCGGGAGCCAGTGGAGTTCGTAGAGGACAGGAGTGATGTGGTCAGAGTGGTGGGTGGAGGTGAGCATGCGGGCAGCAGAATTTTGGACATATTGGAGCTTATTGAGGATATTGTTTGATGAGCCATAAAGGATGCAGTTGCAATAATTGAGCCTGGATGAAATGCATGGACAAGTGTTTCAGTGTCAGAGAATGATAGGGAGGGTCAGAGACAGGCAATGTTCCAATTTTGCATCCAAGTTTTGACGTCAGTAAGGCAGGTGGTGAGGGTGGAATGGGTGGCTGCGGAGATGGTCTTGGTGGAGAGGTATAACTGAGTGGCGTGGCGGAGGATCTGACCGAGTGGAAGGATGTAGAGGATGAAGAGCAGGGGACCAAGTATTGAGCCCTGGGGGACACCATTGTTGACAGAGATGAATTGGTGTCTGTCGGAGAGATATGGTTGAAACCAGGAGAGGGCGGTGCCGGTTATGCCAAGGGAGGACTGGAGGCGAGTGATGAGGATGGAGTGGTTGATGATGTCGAAGGTGGCACTGAGGTCAAGGAGGATGAGGATGGAGAGGGAACCAGAGTCGGCAAAAAGGAGAATGTAATTGGTGACCTTTAAAAGAGCAGTTTCAGTACTGTGTCTGGAGCGGAAACCGGCTTGAAATGGTTCATAGAGGTTATTGCAGTCAAGCTGAGTTTTTAGCTGGGAGGCAACGGCACGGTCTAACATTTTTGAAAGGAAGGGGAGGTTGGAGATGAGTCGGAAATTGTTGAGGATTTCAGGGTTGAGTCCAGGTTTTTTTAGTAAGGGGGTGACTGCAGCAAGTTTGAGGGCGGGGGGGAAAAAGGCCAGAGGACAGAAAGGAGTTTATAACTGAAGTGATCAGGGGAGAGTGTGAGGGTAGACAAGCCTTGACTAGGGTGGAGGTAATGGGGTCCAGGATGCAGGTTGAGGTTTTCATGCCAGTGAGTATGGAGGATAGGTCCGATGCGGTGATTTCAGTGAAGGATGTGAATGGGTGAATTGAAAGCGGTGGGGAGGCGAGTTCTGGAATAGAGACTGTGTTGGTGGAGGCGTTGATCAGTTGGCTGTGTATATGTCAATTTTTGTGTGAGAAATGAGACACATTTACTGACAGTGAAGGACTTGGAGATGGTGTCCATGGGTATAAGAAAATAGATAGGACATTGAAATAATCTAATTTATTTATTATAATCTAATCAAGGACTTTATAAGCAAGTAAATTACAATGTATAACTTTGTTAGACCAGCCATCCATCTTCAGAGAAGTTAAAATGTATATTTCCCTACTTTTGAGAGGAGCTGCTACTTGATCCCACCGACTTGCAGCAATTGAGTTAAGCTAACCAATCCCAAACCTTCAAACTGCACAGAGACACGAAAAATAGGCATCCAGTTAATCTGACTCCCCAAAAAACGTAACTATCCCTTTAATGCCCCACTAACATTAAAATGCTCCATTTGAATTTCAAGCTTGCTTGAACACACAGAGAGCCAACAGAACCTAATCTAATCAAAATCTAAGGGTTATTTATATAGCCCTTTGATACAAGCATGTCTCAAAGGGCTTTACATAACATCATCATATACTAAATCATATCCTACGTCATATACATACTACATCATATACATCACTACACACAAACATCTATGGGCAATTAAGGGTCTTTGGACAGTGGGAGGAAACCAGAGCACCTGGAGAAAACCCACCCATGCGATCACAGAGAAAACATGCAAACTCGACACAGAAAGGACTAGGGTGGAGATTCGAACCCATAACCTTCTTGCTGTGAGGCGACAGTGCTAACCACTAAGCCACTGTGCCGCTGTGATACCACTGAATCTGGTTGAGAGAGAAGACTGGACTCATACCAGGCCAGTGGAGGAAGGCCCCATATTCCCTGGAAAGGCCCCTGAGCCAGACAGCTTGTTTGGTCAGCTCTTCCAGTGCCATCCCCTGTTTCTGCCCTGCCGCCTGGCTCTGGTGGTTGTTCTGGAGCAGCAGGGAGGCTAGAAGAACCCAAGGCTTCAGGACCATGTTCTCCTCTTGTGCCCGCACCAGACTGTAGGCAGAGTCATTAACAAAGCACTGGGTCTCCTCGCTGGGCTTCTTGGGGATGTGCCTGGAAATGTGAAGTTTACGGTCAAAACATGTTTTTGAGTTTTCACCTGGTTTATTACACCTGCAACATACAAATGGAAAATACATGATGCTTAGAGTATTGACATGCATCCTGGATGATTGGATTGTAATTGGAGTAAAAACATATCAAAACCAGGTGTAAATGCACCCAAACCACATCATGGGGTCAATGCAATGAGTCTCAACAACCACATAAATGGAAATAAAGTTTAGTGCACATCCAACCAGGAAGCTTTTGCAAATCATATAGACAGCAGGCAGCTCGGATAACATCCATATCAAAAAAGGATTGTCAGGATACTAGTGGATGGGGAACTAGAGACACGGGGTGTTTACTGCTAATTTTAAAGGACACATTTAATTTGATTCGATATGGCAGCATTCATCTTTTTTTTTTTTTTACCCGAATTTGTTCTTTGGTATGATCAAAATCTAAATGTGTTTCTGGATGTGCTGGAAGCTCAATGGTCTAATGCGTGTACCATATAATCGCAAAGTCCGGCCCATATCATTATATACATACTACATATACATACTACATCATATACCAACTACATCATATACATACTACACAAAAGCGCATGTCTTTGGCCAAAATGAAGGCAACATTTTAGAAAAGTAATTTTTAATAATAATTACAAAAACATGTCAATCATTAATAATTATGTCAACATGTTAGTAATTATAGTTGCAGTCAACCACAGGTGTGTGCACAGGTGAGTACACACAAAAACAAATCTGGCCTCTAGGAGC
This sequence comes from Acanthochaenus luetkenii, assembly GCA_900312575.1. Lineage (NCBI taxonomy): Eukaryota > Metazoa > Chordata > Actinopteri > Beryciformes > Stephanoberycidae > Acanthochaenus > Acanthochaenus luetkenii. The sequence goes on from OMOT01080251.1 coordinate 8,275, forward strand.
ATAACACAATAAATACAATACAGGAAGTACAAAAACCAAGGCCCCCTCACAGGCTGTTTAAAAACCACTTTCCTTGTTAAGCAAATAATACAATGTTATATATAAATAGGCGTGGTTTACTTCATAGGTTGTGTAATTGTGTTATTACATTATCTGGGTCACAGAACAATTAAATAACCAAAAGATGTATCCTAGGATTCATTCAAAACTTTAATTTGTTAGAAAAATAATAAATAAATACATATTTTTTAATTCGACAGAAAGAGACAATTATATTGTTAATCGGAATTGTTTTTGAGACAATTAATTGTACAGCAACATTTGGAATTGTTACAGACCTAAACACTTGTCTCGTTTAGTCCACCTGAATCGCATCCTAGTGCGTTTTCCCCCGTGGTGCGGTTCTTTTCGGTAGGTGAGAACACAGCAATCATACTGGGGTGCGCACCGAAAGCAGACAAAACAAGTGGGCCGAGACCTTGTTGAGGGGTGGTCTCGGTACACTTCCAAACGAACTCTGGTGCGGTACATTTGTGGTGAGAATGTGATCCGGCCAGCTATGTTGTACAGGGATGAGGAAGATGAGCATTTCACAACATGCGAGCATGACGAGTAATCGCGGACAAACGTGGAGTCGTGAGGAGGTGCAGTGCTACATAGAGATTTGGTCGGATTAATATAGAAGGTCACAACTTTCGACAACACATAAGAACAGCGAAATCTTATAATAATAGATACATCACGGAGCTTCTTTCGAGTTTTCCCGCATAGAAATTCTGACCAATTGGAGAGAAGTTGAGGGACTACGTTATTGTTCCCGCCCCAGACACATCTGACCAATGAGTGACATGAACGTTCGCATGTGGCTTGTGCGGCTGCAGTTTGGTTCGCTTCACCAACCCATCAACTGATTCGGACCAGAGCAAACAAATAGGTGTGAAAGGGAACCGAACCAGCTGAAAAAACAAAACAATGTATAATTCTCGCATCTGGTGCAAACCAAGGAAGCGGACTATCAGGTGTGAAACCGCTCTCAGACCTCCGCCTCTCAGATGACTGTATCTCTGTACTGTCTAAGGGCCTCTCATTCTCCACTACTCATTCAGGTAGATATTTTGACACCAGGGTGGACCCTTTTCAGTTCTAAAGGAGTTTACAATTAAAGGTCTGGTACCATCAAAACACTTACAATACAGTTGCCCCCTCTGCCACAATGAGTGATGAGCCATATGGACCTAACTCTCCTTTTCGGTCTACCCTTCTACCCTGTACTACAAATTTCAAACTCACTACTTTTACAAAGAAAGTGTCTAATGGATGTAGAATAAATGAACAAAAAATTGACAACGGAAAAATGCTCGGATAGAGATGATATAATCATAAAAAATCTTGGGGGGCGCAGGGTTTGCGCATGGGGCAAAGAGAACTATATAGGAGGCTATGCGCCAACTAGAGAACACCCTATACTATTCTATGCCCCTATCTAACCCTTTGGATAACATGAGAAAGGAAATATGACTGGATTTCAAAGAAATATCTACTATGCCAAAATCCACGTTTTCCTTCTTTTTACATGCTACCAAAAGTCCACAAATATGTAGAAAACCCACCAGGTAGACCTCTAGAACCTACCTCCAATTGTATTTTATTAAACCATTTGTTGCTTCATCTTACAATTAAGGAGGCTAGTTCTGTGGAAATCTTCAAATCCAGACTCAAAACATATTTATTCTCACTGTCATATGACCAACCTTAGCACGGTCTGGCTCGGGACCGACAAGAGTCACCCTCCTACTTCAGCTTAGACAGTATTAACATAGAAATCTGCTGTTGGAAACCCAGCGTAGGGTTGCCTCATTGTTGCTACATGTCATACATTGCTAATCATTCTTTTCTGTCGTCTGTATGAGTGTGTGTGTGGCTGATCATGTCTCTCTGAGTGTACAGGTCTTGCTTAGCCTGGCTATGTGAGTGTGCGTGGCTGCATGTCATTCTCTTTCTCAGACACCGTCGCAGTGTTCCTACCACGCAGTGGACATGGGTGCTCTTACGGTCAGCCCCGTTCCTGCCCTAGCCCCTATGGTCATCAGCTCCTGCCCTGGTTCTTGCAGTCATCAATGCTGGCTCGAGTGTCTGTGCCTATCAGTCTGTGCTTCCTCTTTTCTCAGACACTGTTGCAGTGTTCCTACCATGCAGTGGATGTGGGTGCTGCCATGGTGTTAGGCTCTAGGTTCTGTGTCCCCTTAGCCCTGCCCCGGTTCTTTAATTCTACTGTCGGTCACTTAGTAATAGTAAACAAAGTTTGTCGCGGAAATCTCTCTTATTAATGGCATTATCCATGCAACGCCCACAGAGGGACCTAATACATGGGATGCAACAGCATCCACATATCATGAATACCATAAAACCCGTGACCAGAGGCACTATCATTGACATGATGTACACTTTCCATTTTCCGAACGTTCTGTCTATCCAGTCCTGTAAGGGGTTTTGTATCCCTGACTGCTCTGCCAATTCCTGGGACATGGAGCGCAGGCCTTCTAAGGCTAAGGTTAGTGAGCCATCTATGGCCGTATTGTTTGGAATAAAGGTGCAACTTAAGTTCCCAAACATGCTGCACACCCCATTCTTTTCGGCCAATAACATGTCCAGGGCTAGGCGATTTTGATAGGTCATTAATGAGGTCGCTCTTAATTGTCCATGTGTGGCTTCACACGCATTGCGGGTGAGATTGTTTAGGCGTTGTACATTGTAGTGAATGTAATTAATTCTGTCTATGTTTTTGTTGGGGGTGATCCAG
>OMOT01080252.1:0-10406 GCA_900312575.1 Acanthochaenus luetkenii
GTCCGTCCAGGAGGCGGCAGCACAGGTGTAGCGAGAGCGGCGTGTTCCGTCACGTTCCACGTTCGTCTGCGGCGAAGTCGTTTGTGTGCAGCATCACTGATACCGGAGCGGAACAGCGGATGGATTCAAAGAAACAAACACTGAAAGGCAAATGTGACGGCGAGCCATCGTCGTGCCACAGGCAAAAGTGTTTGATGTTGATGTGTTCATGTCATGAAAACATACTTTTTATTTTATTTATTTTTATTATTTATTTTCATTTATTTTCATTTATTTTCATTTATTTTCATTTATTTTCATTTATTTTCATTTATTTTCATTTATTTTCATTTATTTTCATTTATTTTCATTTATTTTCATTTATTTTCATTTTTATTTATCTTTATTTATCTTTATTTTTTTTATTTATCTTTATTTATCTTTATTTTTTTTATTTTTTTTTATTTCCACCTATGCTTTGTGTTTATGAATGGCAACTTTTCACTGGCCGCACTGGTGTAACGTGTGTTTCTTCAGCAGATAAGGTTGCTGCCAGAGACATGTTACATCCATCCGTCTGTGGTGATTGTGTGTTGTCTTCACAGTAATGTCAGGGATGATGGAACACAATGTCCATCACTGGGTCATCTCCCACAAACTGTATCCAAACGATAGAGCCTGGAGGAAATTGAGCCAAAGTAAAATACATGGATGACTTTTAAACGTATCAAAATAGTACAGCTTGACGTTCATGCCCCAACCCAGTAGGACCCAACTGGGCCTGATCAGGTTGGATTGGACAGGGCTTAACTTCCCATAGTGGATTATGCACATAAATGATCGACAAGATCAGGAGGTTTGACAGGGATTCTTTGACAGGATCTTCAGAACAATCCTTTGTGCCACAGTCCAGGACGAACATCCATACAGACGCCCAGTTCAGATGTACTAACCCACAAATGGTTACTGCATCTATCTACAGGACCATCAGACGGACAACACCATTCATTGAATATCTCATCTAGTTGATAAAGGTGTGTGGGTGTGTGGGTATGGGTCTCGTTGTGGTTATCAAGTGGGCACAATCCGTCAATGTTTAGTGTAGTTAGGCCAACGACACCTCAGCAGGGCTCAATGGTGCATCCCTGCATCCTGGAATCACCGCTGCTCTCAGCAGACTCAACACAGCTGTGCCAACTCAACCTGAAACTCCAGTGCCTAACCTCTGCCTGCCCAGTACAATCGCATTACCAGAAAGAGAGATGAAGAGTAATGAAAGCATATAAACCCTTGATAGGGAAAGGGATGGGGGTTGGGACTGACCCTGATTAACATATAGACCCTGGTTTTTTTTTTGTTGGTTTTTTGCAGTTGTATTTCCATCCAATATACCAGTTCATACATTCATTTATTTTCTCATGTTTTTGCCCAAAGGAACAAAAATGAGCAAGGATCATACTTCTACTAATCCCATATGAACTTGAGTATACTGAATCTTTTTCATATATACTGTAAACGCACATGCATCCACCCGAAGCCCATCCAGAAACCGTAGCTCCTGTTCCTGCTCAATCAGTGGCGGAGCCGGGATTATTTACATGGGAGGGCCAGCGGGTGGCCAAGTCTAGCAATGGGGGTCCAAAGACCATCGTCACAAAAAGTGTAACTATAACGTAAGATATGTTTGTTTTTCAGATAAATATTGGGAAACCCTTTTGTTGAAGAGCAGTCTTCCCACCCCCCCTTGAACATATGATTGTTTTTCATCTGTTGTATGTGGAACAGAATTCAGCAATATACAAACATGAACAATCATATTCAGATCAGTTTATATTACTGTAAGGGCTTATTATGCACGTTTGAAGATGAACAGGTCGGCCACAGGTTTGTCCACACAATGGAAGAGCAAACGTAGCCACACATGATCAGCGCAAGTAGCAGAACTAACATATTGGTGTGTTCCCATGTTACTTCTTTATATGAGCACACATACTACATAATTAACTAGCATTATAATTACCAGCGGCTGCCAGAGAGGTAATGAATACATACATTTATAAAGGGGGAACATTTGCATCTTTCTTATATCTTTGATGTGAGAGGTATTGAATCAAATGTAAAGACCAGATTTTTTAACTGTGGGACTCCAGGTGATTGGACAAAGGTATTAATGTCCGTCTGAAATCTTGTCTGATTTTGGAAGAGAGCTCTCCGTAATTTCTATTGATCTATTTTACAGATCATTCAGGTCTTTTGTTATTTTAATTCCATGATATTTAATATTTTCATTATTCATAGAAGTGGCATTTGCTTAGCAACCACCTAGCAACACACACAGAGTCAAAGTGACGACTGTTGCATAGCAAGCACACTCACATTTTCTTCAGAAAATTTAACCTTTTCTCGTTATACTTCTGCTTCATCTTCTTCCGCTCTAAAAGTATTTGGATCTCAGAAACCGTACGAGCTACAGCAACCAAACTTGCCAGATGGGTTCAAAGTCTCAGCCACTACTCAGGCAACAAAAACTATTTAAATTGGCCTCGTGGTGGTGCTATAACAAGCAAAGCTACGTTTTGGTCTATAGCATCTGAACTGTTTATCGTAGAGACAAAATGCTCATGGCCATAGATTCTTTGGAATGTGTCAAGTCAAATCTATATCTCAATTTCAAAGTTCACCGTATGTTATTTTCCGCCATTTTGCCATTATTTGCTAAATCCGTTTTTGCGCTACTCGTAGGCCGTTCATCTGATTCCCTTGAAACTTGGTGTGGATCATCTTGGGGCCGTCCTCCATGAATGTTGTGTATAGATCTTTGATAGGCCAAATGGTTTGTTTTTTCATCAACCAATAAACTTTAACGAAACACGCCCTAACACAAAATGTACCATAACTCATAGACCATTCATCTAATCAAATGTAACCAGACTCAGGCCTCAGGCCCTCTGCTTCATATGGGATTTGACCAAGAGGTATTAATTAATCATAGGATTGTGTTAATCTGATACCAGCTTGCTCCAGCACCAAGACGACCTGCCACCTTCTAGGTTGTACAATGTGTCACCACTTAACACGGCTCTCACTTCTTTCAGAGACATATCTTGCTATTCCCCAATTAGATTCACAACGGGGGATTTACACATAAAATGACTCAAGACTCATACACAAATTCAGACCACCCCAACCTGCTCGGGGTCTTAACACACACACAGAACCATGGATTGGAACAAAGGATTTCTTAGGTAGTTTACAGGGCTGAACCTTTCATCATGTCCCAGGAACTGCATTTATCAAATTAACGAGACTGAAATGTACTTCATGCCGTACTAAATAATTTAAGCTCGTTGTCTTAACTGGTTTCTGACCCTGGTCTGATTCATACACTCTCTTCTCTCCCCCCTACTCCCTGTCTCTCTCTGTGAGGAGAGACGTAAATCAGCTCACATTCCCAAGCTTGCTCTTTCTATTTTCTTAACTAGTATCTATGAACATCTTAAATAAGTTATATAAGTAGTGTGAATCATATACTAGAATGTTCTAACAGTATATACTTCATTGTGTAATCAGTACTACCCTTTTGCATGTTACAATGTCACTTAGTGACGAGATAGTTTGACTCTGCATGACTTTCTATTCTACTTGCTCATGGCTCCACATTGCCATCTAGTGTCTATTCATATTCACACATTATTCAAAATACAAGTTAAGTTTTAGTACTTTATCCTCTCTGTATTAATCATTCAAGTGTTAGGCGTAGATGTGATTCAAGTGTTAGAATGAAGGTACTTCACTTGAGAGCATAGTTAAAGGATTTTATTATGATATTTGTATTCTGTATTCACATAACCATTGGTTTATACAATACACACTTGTCTGCAGGTTTCATATTTGCCGTTGACAACAGTGAATGATACTTATGTGAAATACAAACACGTTATTACCCAAATTGTATTGTTACATAAGTAAATAGAATAGAACAAATATTTATTTAACTCCTCTCCAAGATTCGAGAGGAATCTCTTCTCCAGACAAATAAATAAATTAGTAAACAAGGTGTGACCTACAAACTCCGCCTATAGATACCAAGCTATTAAAGTTATTATCACTGGAGAGACAGTAAGGAAGACCACGCCCTAAGGTAGGGCCCTCAGACTTAACGCTACCAAACCACCAATCACAAGTGTATTTTGTCCAAACAATGTGTCTGATAAGCAATAATAGATATATTTGTATTGTCAAATAAAAGCCCTAAAAAAAGGAAAGGGTCAGTAGCATTACAACGCAGCTGGAAAAAATTATCTGCTATATATATTATATATCATTGGAAAGAGTATTAATTTCTGCATTAAATGGCGGGACAATGAGGAGATAATCGTGCACACAGTACTGTATAGGAAGTTCATGAATGGCATGGGGGTAAATTATGAAATGCACAAACTGCCATGTCCTGACAGTCATGCAGAAACCAACAATGACCTGACACATTCAATGGTAACTGACATCCGCTTTATTTCCATAAATACTGGTTGCAAAGAACTGTTTTCTCAGTAACTTGAGTATCCACCCTGAGCATGGATGCATGTAATACATTTGCATCGCATGGAGTGGATCAACCAATTTATGCTGTCCTGGCCAATTGCATTCCATTCCTGAACGGGGTCCAACTGCTCCCACAGCAACTCGATGGGGTTCAGGTCCGGTGAGCAGGCGGGCCACTCCATGCGTGTGATGCCATTTTGCTGCAAGAATGCATCCACGATCCGGGCATTGTCGTCTTGCAGCACAAAGCCATTACCTTTATTACCGTTATTATCAGTTGGGCACAAGGGATGACGTGTGGCTGCAACATCTCTGCGATGTAGCTGGGATTGTTTAGGTTGCCAGCAATTGGAACAAGCTGGGTCTGTCCAGCCAAATGAATTCCCGCCCAAACCATGACACTTCCACCCCGGAATGCTGTAATTGGCAGGACACAATTATCAGTGACTCGTTCTCCCCTCCTTCTCCATACCGTCAAAGACCAACAACACTTCTCAAACAGAACCTCGCCCCATCTGTGAAGAGTACGTTCCTCCATTGCTGCCTCGTCCACTGTCTGTGATGTCGAGCAGGGAGCCCGGGCTCTGAGGCCTGCCTGGTGGAGACGATTCTGGACTGTCTGGTCCCATATCCTCCTTGGTACCATGTTACATTCTGGGTTTGAAAGAAAACATTGAACGTGAAATGCTGCCACCTGCCCACCTCTACGAGCAGCTCCCCCATATACCGCTAATTAAAGGCCTAAACTACCCAGCACCACCAGCCTTAGAAAACCTTATTAGGTGAAATGGTGGAAGAAATCTTGGGTGAGCCAAGTCAAATAGGAATCCTCCACCAGGACGGCTGAGCGTGCGATAGGTGCCGGGACAAACGGTGGAATGGACAGTAGCGTTGGCAATGGCAGCGACATAGGATACGGCGAGGCAGAGAGAGGCACGGTCGGCGACGGTGTCCACAGAAACAGGGGCTGCATAAGTAGCTTCCTTCAGGTGACTTGCCGTAAGTCGGTTTATACGGAAGTTAGCCTGATGGTACGCATAAAAATGGCCATCCTGGAATGTGGATTTGAATGGGAAAGTCCTTTCTATCCAATTCAAATTCTATGAGCTCCCCCCCCAAACTGTCAGGAGTACGCAGTCAGTCTCATCCAAAATGGCAAGAAGTGTCTTGCGGAGCTCCTTCCCGCATACCAAAGCAGCGCCCCTGTCCCTCTCCTCCATCAACTTGGCCACACGGTTCACTTGCAGGCAGAGAGAAGGATAACAAAACCTGAACTTCCACCTTTTGTATTTCAGCATATATTAATGACAGGTTAAGCATTTATATGTTCTTTAATATCTCAGGGACTAACCTCAATTATGCATAAGCGAACCACATATAGTTCATTAGTATTCCAATGAAGACTCCACCCCGCACCCTAAAATACCGTTAAGTTAGCAAGCTCGCTTTGGGCTTTACCCCAGCTCTTCACAACAGTGGCTGACTTTATAACAGGGCTGATCAACAAGTTATGTTCAGCTGATCCAAACGTAAGAAAACACACGTCCCCAACAATCAATTCTGTGGAAAAAATGGTATCACCACTTGTACAAGATCCTGTGAACCTTATTCAAATAACCTTTATTGGAACAAATTCTATTGTAAAAACCCAATATGAACAAATACATTGCATTCAAATGAACACAACTGTAAAGGGGCAAAGTATTGAATTACAAGATAGTAACAGTGTTACAGACCAAAAGAATCACTTTGCTTCCCACAATTATTCATTAGATCATATAATATTTATTAGATCACAGATACAATAAATGTTTCCAGACCATTTGCCCACTTTGACTATAAAACAGGGCTTCTAACAAATAGTACGTAGCATATAATAGTTGGCTGTTATCAATAATTAATGAAACTAAATATTATATTAACTACTAACATTATTAGTACAATACACTGCACTCATATTTCATCTCCCCAGCCCTGGGGAACATGACCTTGTCTTGGCTCTCTTAGACTAACAATACGATAACAGCACACAATATACACACTGAGCACTACCCACTGAGACTCCAATGCTGAAAAGGCTTCGGAGCATATACTGTGGGAAGGTTGACAAAAGAAGAAAATATTAATAATCAATAATAAGATATATAATATATTAAACAATGAATTCATAAAACAGCTGAAGAGATACATTTTGGCCAGAACCAAAAGATGACCACCTCCAAGGCTAATTATTTACATTTCCAAACATGCTATATATTATGTCTCTATGTAGTGATATCACTTTGATATCACAGTACATGTGCTTGGACTGAGTATATAGAGATGTTAATAGAAAATACTTGATCTTGTTTGCTTTCTCCTCTTTCTTTTTACAACACATTATTTCACCAAGTGCAACTTGTCATTGTGATTGGAACAGTGCAATAGCGTTTAGCAAAAACTGAAGGTGAAAGATTCTTCCCATCTTCCTAAAACAACAAAACCCCGCCTCCACTAAGTTTGCGCTGGCGCAACAATGACACCCCTTATCTTATGAACGTGGAGAGGGCATGAATAAAACATGAGGTGATGTTGCGTCCCTGCTTTTTATTTATTTATTTGTTTGTTTAACTTTGCTATATAGCTTCTACAATACCTCATACTTGGCTGCAATGATTAACATTCCGGAGAGTCAAGAGTGGTTCAGCGGGGAGTGACTTTCTTTTGAAGTGTAGTCTGCCTGGCACATTCTGAATGTCTTTGAAAAAGAATAAGAGAATATTGGACCACAGCATCTTAGTCCCCCAATGGAATGTCTCTCCAACTCAACGTCTACTGTATTTATCTATTTACTTAATAGGAAATGGACTTCCTCTGTATTCAGGCAAGAGAAGAGATGTCAGAGATGATTTGCACATCAATGCTCCCTCTGAGTCGCCCCGCAACAATACTCTCTTCCTCTTTAAAAGCCTGCTGATGTGCATGACTGAAAGCCCTTTTTATTCCAAAGTGTCGTGATAGAGGTGATAGAGATACAGATTTTACAGAAAGAGTACACCTTGTTATGATTATGATGATCTATTTATTGATTTACATTTAAGGGTTGACAACATGACCGTGTGTGTGTCTTGCTGTATGTACATGCTGTGACACCCTTTCTGTCCTTCTGTGTGGTGTATTGAGATGCCTCACTGGGCTAAGACACATACTATGCATTCACAGCATTGTGTGTTCACGTCTGGCTTTTGACCTGTGCAGAATTCTGCTCCCTCTCTTTCTAGCTCTTATCTTTTCTGCCTGTATCTAGGGTCTTGGGCTTGATGAGACAGGGACAAAGGTCAGGGCACACAGGTGGGGTAGGTAGACTAATAACTATTGATTCTTTTGGTAATTGATGAATCTGTTGACAATTTTTATTAATCAATTCATCTAATGATTCTTTTCTTAGGTACATTACAGCATTTAGCAGACGCTTTTATCCAAAGCGACTTACATACTATCATATGCAGTACTTACTACATCATCATATACATAGTACACATACTGTACATCATTATCATATACTACATCAAATACATATTACATCATATACTTACTACATCATATACCATACTACACTCAAACACATGTCTTTGACTGTGGGAGGAAACCCACGCGAACACGGGGAGAACATGCAAACTCCACACAGAAGGGACCGGGGTGGAGATTCGAACCCACGACCTTCTTGCTGTGAGGCGACAGTGCTAACCACTGAGCCACCGTGATGCCTAGGTACATTAGTCAGAAAATAGAAAAAATATATACAATTGAGTAGCTCAAAAGTCAACTAGGAAGACGAGAAAATTAAAAAAAGTATACTTCAATAAAAAATGGTAATGTATCATAATTGTATGTTAAGGTAGAATAATATTGTCTTACGTGTTGATAATACCAGCAACGACTGGTCATAAGTTCCTTAGTGTCTTAAGCAAACAGAGCCTATGTTGTGCTTTTCTATAAATCTGTAATGAGTTCTCCCTCCAATACAGCTTATTGTCCAGAGTAATACATAAGGACGTATAGTTGTCCATCATTTCACCCCGTATGACAGCTAGATTCAAGGCTTCAGCCCTTTTCCAGACGTTAACCACTTGCGGTTTCGTTTTCTTTACATCGAGGATAAGATAATTACGCTTGGACCATCTGACAAAGGCTTCGATTACTCCCCTGTGTGTAAAGTCATCAAGTTCAAGCTCATTTATGTATACAGCCCTTTATCACAAGCATGTCTCAAAGGACTTTACAGACAACGAGCCAAATATGTAATTGAACAACAAGCAATGGAATTACAGACTACACCTTAAATCACCACCTAAAATACAACTGACAAGTGCCATGTCATCTGTCAAGTTCTGCACAGGCCTCAATTCCTGTTTAAAGTCCCTTGTGTACAAATTAAACAAGAAAGGTGACAAGACTATCCCTCGAGGGGCTGTTAGTCAGATACCTCAGAATCCATTTTCTGCGAGGGTTGACATTCAGATGAGGTTGTATTGTGTTAAAAGCACTAAAAACTAAATCCTGATGACACTACCGGTTCTCTCCAGGTGTTCATAGACCCTGTGCATCTTTTGGGCTGATATGCAAATTGCAGGGTATCCAGATGGGGAACTACTTCAGTTCCTTAAAATGTTAATAAGGGCCCGCTCAAAGGTCTTCACGAGCTGTGAAGTAAGAGCCACTGGTCTGAAATCATCCCATTGCTGGAAAAAAAGAAAAGAAAAAGGGATTATGCATTACTTTTTGAGAGAGCGAATTTCTGCGAATGATTTACCTCATAGGTCAAAGCAGTAGGGGCCGTGCACCAGCGCATGGCAACCTCTAGTGTCAGCTGTTTATTGTCTAGCAGCAGTCTGCCATCTTGCTGTCCTTGCTGTTTTTTTGTGTGTGCCTGGGGTGAAAACGCTGATGTTTGTTCCCATGCCTAAGGAGCTCAGGATCAAGTAGTAAAAATCTGCAATTCAAATACCAATGGCCTTTTCTCTCTCCGTCTATGGCAACTCCATTAGCCAATGAAACGTATGTTTTTGTTGGAATTGCTGGCAAGTGGGGAACAAAAAATGCCAGTGTTTCCCCAAAGATAGACCATTTCAACTTAACTAAACTAATAACTAACAATTCAATATCTACAACAGCACAACTAAGGTTTGAGCCTTTCTTAGATTACATGTCCCTAAAGCCCTGACGGTGGAACTGCTGTACCTGCTAACCAGTTTGGCCCGCAGACCTACATTAAACAAGGGAAAGGACACCTGATAATGGGCTAATTATGCTAATTACGCAAATTGCCCAACATATAACTCTTAGCAACTAGTTGAATTTTATCCACTAGGCACTTTATTTAACTTACAGTCAACTTTTATAATGCCATTTAATATAACGTTAACTGCTGTAAATACTGAAGAGTCCTTTATGTCCAGGATTGATGCAAGCGGTTCAGTACCATCATTAATCACGGAGGTTACCTTTTATGAAGCAATCTCACTTTATTCATAAAGGATAACTGTATGGCTCCATTAAGGTGTCGCACTATTTATCTTCCTTATAACCTGCCCATGGCATAACAAAGTGGCTTGGCTCTCTCGCTCTCTCTCTCTCTCTCTCTCTCTCTCTCGCTCTCTCTCTCTTAATTTGTCGTCCCCCATATATAAAATAATTGGAAATACATGGAGGCAATAACAAGGGGGCAGTTCACTGGTGATAACAGGGAGGCCGTAAAAATGAAATTTGTAAATTAGCAAAAGTCAGTGTGTGTGTGTGTGTGTGTGTGTGTGTGTGTGTGTGTGTGTGTGTGTGTGTGTGTGTGTGTGTGTGTGTGTGTGTGTGTGTGTGTGTGTGTGTGTGTCGTGGTTGTGGTAGGGCAGTAA
>OMOT01080262.1:0-12026 GCA_900312575.1 Acanthochaenus luetkenii
AGGTACACGGGAAAGGTCGCTCTCCTGCAGTACAGGGAAGGAAGGAGACAGCAACACGTCTTAAGCTTCCCCTTTGAAACAGATTAAGGCGGGAATCATTTACATGAGGTTGTTCAGGACTAGTAACAGTGTGAGTCAGTGTCATATGAAACAAATGAAAAAACAACAACAACAACAACTGATACCTAACTGGCACTCGCGGTGTTACAGACGGCACACCAATACACCAGAGAGCAGTGATTCACTGACGGGTGTTCGCAGGTCGTGAACACAGCCATGCATAGCTAACAGGCATTTTCAGAGAAGACTAGGCCAGCTGAACAAGACTGGGCTGTTTTCTCCGCTCCTCTCTGTGTCGTCGAGGCATAATGATCCGATTATCGATAGGTCATGTAAACCTTAGAACGCGACGGCTCGGGTACACTTAGGCTATAGATGTAATGAAATGGACGAAAGTTCAACCCCCACACGAGACACCTTTAAAGTATTAAGTGTAGTAGTAAAGGGAAACAAAAAGGCTGCAGTGAGCCATGGGACTTGGGGTAAATCGCCCCCCAAAATCGGCCCTGTGCTGGAGGAGCTCCAGATGCTAATCATATTCACAAAGGTTACCCAGCCCATTTCCCACCATGCAACTATCTGTGACTCTGCGCATGGGGGATTACACCCTTCCCCCTCTGCCAGGCAGTAAAAGTGGGCTTTGACACACATCTAACCCAAAGCCAGATGGTACTATATATCATGTTGTGGTTTCCTTCCATTCTGATGTGGAAACAGTGTGCATGGATTCTAAATTCGGGGTTCTGCATTCACTGGCCAATATGGCTAATCCTGTATTCCTTTTGGTTCCATTTCAGTGATTTCTTTCTGCCTGACAATAGCTAGATCCAGCATTCTAATTTGACACGCGTGACCTTGCAGTACAACACACCACACGGGCAGCACATGTTATTTTAATGGTATAGTTCTTCACAGAGAATAGCATCAGTCATTATGTGCAAAACAACGCCAGAGATTTGCGATATGAAAAGGAAGAGATACTGAATGATGTGTTTATAGGTAGCATGACAAATGAGCACATAAGAACAGGCTATCTTTGTGCTGTGGTTTCCCTCAGGGCCACAACAGTGCTGCTCAGCATCAAACACTCATACGCTACCTGATGCCAATGAGCCTCATAAACAAGAAAGTGCATTATGAGCCACAGTCCCTCCCCCTATGCTGCATGGTTACAAAACATGCAGACAGACAGCGCAAGTCTAGACAGCCCGGTCTGTGTTCCGGCCTCAGACGCCTCACCTCGGCTCCAGACAAACTCAGTCAGCCCTGCCCACTGCAGTTCCTGCTGGCTCTTACAGGCCTCAGCATGGATACACATACATCCATACACACATGTATACAGTTCCCACAGACGTGTGTAAAAAACGCCCTCCATTCTCCCACGATTCATTCACAAAAACGTCTATATCCACGCATGTACTGCTCTCAAATCTCCTGCTTGAGTAAACACACAAAGAAACACACAGTTTGAAGTTGTCGTCCCCACAAAGACTTACAGAGTATATAGATGAAGAGGTCGTGCTTGTTTGACCCTATTTCAACATTCTGGATCAAAACCTCACAAAACCAGACACAAATGAAGATTAGCCTATAGTTCCTGAAGAAAGAGGGACATTGCGACTCTTTTTGAGGTGCTTATCAGATCTCTGATTGCCTATCTTATTAACAAGAGAAGCAGCATGCGGTGCCACCTGGCATATTATTGGCTCAAAGGTAGAGCTAAGCTCCGCAGGCTGCTCAAGGCTCAATAACCAGCGTAACGGATCCAACAACATTAATATTTAACCAGACACCAGAGAGCTGAGCTGACATATCCAGTCTAACTGCCCTGATACAGTAATGCAGTCATAGTGGAAGCATCAGGTATCCAACAGCAACTCACCGAGACGGCCCGTACTGTTTAGTTCTAAACAAGAGAGAGCATAACAGATACACTGGCCGCTTTCCCTCCCACCGACATGCTTTTCGTGTACACTTCGGTCAAAATTATATTATTATGTATCAAGAAAGAGAAAACCAGCTGCTTTACTGTCAGCCTCATTCACTTACACGCAATGCCCCAATTAATTGTACACGTGTTTCATAACACGAGGCTTGGGATTTCTATGAGGGTGGTGGAAACCCATTTCTGGTAACAATTAGGAGGTTTAGGGAACAAACACGTTCATCCTGAGGGGAAACGATGATAGGGGCTATTACCCTCAGTATTTCAATAGACTGCAGCCACTACTCAGCATCTCCATGAAAAAAGATAATCCGGTTAGCCAATCCCCTCAGCCCTTTCTTCTTCCCCATCTATTTCCAGTGTTGTCCCTGCAGGGGACCGTGGCGACTGTGCCAGGGCCCGCCGATTGGCGAGCCCATCTCTGGCAGTGTGCCACGTCCACAGGGTGCGGTTTGTCTTTCTCAGAACGTGTGAGTTACAGAGGGCGAGAAGCGGGCGAGTAATTAGAAAAGCTCATTCCCTAACGAACACAGTGACCCAGTTACCCGTAGAGTGAGTTACATCACGCACGCAAACTATACCTCTAATAAGCACTAGTGTCCCCCTCTAAGGCGATGCGATTACGTCACAGGTCCTCTTGTTACATAACGGCTCCCTTTGGGACCACTGGGTCAGAAAATATACACCCCATCTCAGACTCCTGAGCTTCTGCAGAAAGGGTCATGAGATCCGGGTCGGTCTCTGAGGTATAAGGGACACTGCCTGCGAAGAGGAGATCAAATCACGTTTTGACGTGAGCAGCAGAGGACTCAGTCACGCGCCGCGACAACAGCTACCAGCATTTCAAACGAGAGCAGATAACATTCCTGATGTTTGTTCAGGCATGGGCCAAACTCTCACACAGCTTACGGTTGGAAGCCCCGTGTGAGCCTGCCATAAGAGTGCACAAGTAAATGGCACTGCGGGCTGAGGCCAAAAACAACAACAACAACAACAAAACCAGTTCCTGTGGATACATCAGAGATCACCTTGACGTGAACTTTACTCTGCCTGCACAGAGTAAGTACCAGAAGAGGAAATGTATTTTACAGAGCTCAGAAGCCACCAAAGTCATGGTGCACACTAAAGCTATATGGCCGTTTACAAGCTAACTGTGTCAGTTAGAGACTGAACATCACAGCTCATTAGGGTTAGAGCTACTTCACCTCACTGCTGGCTTAGTGGCACAGCCAGCTTGGCAACATTAGATCAGAGGGACACCACAAACTCCAATAGTCGGGCTCATCATAATCCTATAATTTACTTGCATGTTTACAACCAACTATGACCTGGAGCCAACCGGGAGCCAGCCAGCCCTGCCAGCAGACAACCAGCCACGGGGCTTCATTGTGGGTAATACGAAAATGACTACTCCGTCCCTCATCGGCATAACCACCGGAGCAGGCTTTTGTCCGTGACATCACTGCTGGCTGACACCCACCCGGGGACAGGACAGGGTTAAGTTCCCACCCGACTGAGCCCAGCCTCTCCCTCCACACACGCTATCACAAACATGCGTGTGGAAAACAATAAACATACATTATGGCCTGCAGCTCCTCTTCTCATCATTGTGCAGACAGGAGGAACCGACTTTAACAATGCGGCACCCACTTGCGCCAAAAAAAAAAGAAGACGACAAAGGCTTCGAGAATTCTATGTGGCCTGAAGAAAAAAAAGAAAAACATCGCTTGATCTGAAACACATCAGTTCAGAACAACTGCTTGCGTGGCTGTTCACGTATGAGGAGTCAACTCTGTGGGAGAGGTGTCATATTACCAAGAACACCACTCAGTCAAAACACGTTTACGCAGCGCTTCCATTGAGACTGTGATTCAACTGTGTTTGAGAATAAGTCGTCTCTGCAGGAGTAACAAAGAACCCGCGGGGTGGGTCAGGTGTTCGAGCATCTGATCTATTATCGCCCTTTGTCTTTATTGAGAGGACCTTGCTTGCCATTGAATAGCCTGCCTCCCCTTGTGGGCCTGTGGCTGTCAGGTTATGAACAATGGCAGCAGCCTCGCTCCCAGCAGGAGAGGCCTACTCCTGTAGCGCATTTCAATCAGACGGGCAGCGCCAACTAACCGTAACTCACTCCTCTCGGCCCGCACTGCCCATTGACATTCACCCACAGACATGCGGCAGGGTCGAGGGTGACTGTCTGATTCCTGCACACGCGTAGCAAGGCATTACTTCATCCCTTTTAACTCTTTGGGGGGGCGAGGGATAGCTCGACTGCATTGACCAGCTCATCACATTTGCCTCAATTAGTTTGAGTGTGCACTCTCCTTCAGCCTTGAGTGCAAGCTAAAACGACCCGAAGCCTTGTTGTGTTGCAGGCAAATCGTTTTAACCCTGGTTAACTACGGACGTGGAAACAGCTGCAGCCATTAACGGGCGTTTACGGTGCGTCCACAGAAGCACTGGCACAGGCAGGCGGGATCAGGGATACCCTATCATCCGTGACTCTCACTCACGCAGTACGATGCCAGCTCATCCCGCTGATGGACACTATAGCTCATGTGAGATAGATATCCTTGCTACCCAGAATCAAACAAAGAGCCACGGCCACGGCTAGATCCTGAGAGGCCTCACTACACCACATCGAGATAAGAGGAGATACAGGGTGGAGATGGTACCTGCTGTCCCACGTCTTATCTGATACTCTGATGGAGTGTGAGAGGAATATGTTCCTGTCTCAGTGAGAAATAGTTATGACCCCCCCTCCTCCACCGCTTTGCCCTATGCTCCACAAAATACTCCTCATCTTCCTGCGAGGGCCACGCCCCAGTGTGCCGTGGTCTGCCGTGATCTGATTGATCACGCAGGGAAGGGGGACACACTTTACATACCACAAGGAATGTAAACATCCCAGCTAGAGACAAAACGTTCCATCTGACATCAAGTCCACAGAAAATTCAAGCCATGCTGAACACAGTCAGAGTCCAGATCTCAAAGGGGACCTTCTCAGTGCTGGGCTGACGGGGATGTTCCCTCCTGCAGAGGTCACAGCCCTTCGAACGTTAATCAGATTAGCTGCAGATGCAGCTGAATAAATGACCTACATCAATGGAGGGCATTGACAGTGTATATCCTGGTATCTAACCCCACCCCCACCCTGCTGTACTGTATGTTCTCTGTCTTTGTACTGCAGATCCCTCCCTTGCGTGTGAGATGCGGTTGGCGTTCTTTGTACAGTGGAGGTGAAAAATGCAGTGTTCCACAGGTCTGGATCCCTCTCTTCCTGCCTTTGGTAATCAACACCCCGCCACAAGCTGTGGCCAGGGCTAGGCCTCGCAACACAACACGCTTCAGCACCTATTCTGCTTTGCATTCGAGCAGGCTGGAGAACAGAGGGCTGAGATAAGACAGAGCAGCTTTTATAGAACTACTCCAGATCGAACTAAAGAATACGTGAGATCTGTGGGCCATTGAAAACAACACAGCAAGGCAACTGCCTGACAGGGGCCTTTCAGTATTATGAATGCAACCATGCTATCCCACCATCAGCTTTACATGTAAAGGTATAGGATATCTGATACAGCAAGCACCATGCCCTGTATCTCCTCTTATCTCTGTGCGGTGTAGTGAGGCCTCTCAGGATCTAGCACGGACGCCGTTACACTCCTTGGATATGGCAACCTAAGCCCGTCACGGACAAGGATCTCAGAGAAAAATGGCAGCAGTAGTGACCCAGAGGATTAGAACAGGCAAGATGGTAGCTCCAGTTTGATTTTATTTACATCCCAGGGATCAAGTAGATTTAACTAATACCTTGTTTCCATTGGAGACAGCTGTACAGCTACACGTGACCTTCATGGGCCAACCAGATTTTATTTACAATAGCCCCCTTTAGGAAAATGATAGTAGGACAGAATATTGGAATCCGTCCATTGGCGAATTCATGCAAAATCTCAACTGTAATACCACCAGAATGAAGATGACGGTAGAGCTGTCATTGGAAGTGGAAGTAGGGCTAAACTGGGGGTGAGGGTGGAAATCCTGCCATGTGGCGGGTAGACAGACTGACCTCCTGTGCCCCAATAAAGTTGTTACCCATCACTAAGACAAGGTCAGGCTCAAGGAAGAGCAGGAAAACCCCATCTCCACCCTGCTACCTCATCACTGCCACCAACCGCATAGGAACACAGTGCTCTCTGTGTAGCAGGGAAGGCCAGAAATAAAACCACTGGCAAAGATGTAGTGTATATAATCAGAGATTCCTGCTTCATTTTCCATGTGGATTTTGTTATACTTTTATGTAAAAAAAAGAAAAGAAGAAAAAAGGTTTCATTAACCACCCTATTTAACTAGAAATAGAAAGCATGCGTGTATAACTGGATCTACATGGTAGTGGAACTGTGCTGCCAAGTTTAGAACTGTTGGTGGGGGCGCTCTATGACTATTTCACAATATTGGAGGTACCCCCAATAAAGCACAAAAGAGAGCGAGACAAAACGTCAAACCAACTGTAAAATATGTCATTAGCCTCTTTGTCTTGGAGAAATATTGACCCCGTTCCTCCGGGTGACTCAAATAGTTTTGCCCTGGCCTTGAGAGATGGCCTTCTGTGAGGCCCAGCTGTGGGGGACACAGAAGGCTCAGGCTGTTCTTTCTGAAGAAGACGTGACTTGTAATGAGCTTGTCAGGGGTCATCTCGCCTTTGGAGATGGCAGTTTGCATGACATGAGCAGAGCAGGGTAATGAGGCTCCACAGAGAACTCCCTGTACTCCATGACCACAAGACACCTCTTGAGAAAACGGGCCGTCGTCATTAGAGACTGTTGTGCTTCTGAAGACAAGGATGGATGAATTAAGTGAAACTCGCTAGGTAAAACTCCTTAGAATGAATCAGAATTGGCTTCACCTTTGATGGTTTTACTTTAAGGTCTATATATATATTTGTCACATCATTCTTTTTTGCCTTACTTTGTTACCCATGATCCCATTTCCCATAGTGTAGGACAAGTGTATGTCTGAGAAAAGCCCCGCCTCCCGCTCCAGGAGATCAGACAAAGCTGTCTGGTAACCTTAGACCCCCAAACTGCTGTGGATTCCATGCCATCAAACTCAACACAGCATAATGAGCGATTTATATTCAGCGTGTACTCCCATGTCTGCTATATCCTGATGTCCCTCACAAACGGTGTTGGATGATAACCCTAAAAGAACAGGACCTTTTAACCAACTTCAATCGATATTTATCGCTTCAACGTATGATGTTACTGTGCATGGTATGCTGCTTTTGTGTTCATTTACGTTTCCACATAACTTTGTTATAATATAAACCATCACCATTTAAAACCACTCCCCTTAGGAAGTTGTGAAACTAATGGATTAGTTTAGTCTCCACATCTGACAGCATCATTGAACTAGTCTGGTGATTCAAATCACAAGATACCATCACGAGGTGAGCAATCATACAAAGTACTGAAGGTAATCAGTATGGGAGTTGACTTAAGAATGTATCACTGCAATACAAACTGTGTGGAAGTGGTGTTGAAGTGAGAACAACATACATTGCCAAAATATTATTACCATCAGGGGAAAAGTGAATTGACGATTGATAGTTATGGTAAATGCATAAAAGCAAAAGATCCTCCTGTTTCACCAATTCCATTTCCATACTTTCCACCTATACAACTGATAAGTAGCAATACTTGTAAAGTGCTTCATAGCAGTTAATAGCTAATGGCTAATGTATATGAACTACATGAAACAAAAATAAGAGAAAGGTAATCCTTGCATGGTTTGAAACAAAGAATATGAAGCCTCTCCCATTAAGACATTATTATGGGGTGAAGTTCATTTTTAACTAATACTGGGATTGATTTTTATGTGCAGTATAATGTACGTTTTTAAAATGCAACCGTTCCTGTTGCACTCTGACAAATGATATACAGAATGATTTAAAAAGCTGGGACGATGAGGCATTGGGCGTTACAGAAGTCAAGTAAGGACGCCTGGTCCTTGGCTCTTCGTTTTGTGTCCGTAACACAGTGTTCCCCAACAATTAGATTGTGGTGTTTGGCTGGGACTGGGCAGCAATCCATTCTCTCTTTACTCTGCTAGTAGGGGCTGAAGGGAAGCACACTGACTGCTAGAGAGGCTGGCTCTCTCAAAACACTGCAAGTTCGGATGAGGCAAGACCGGCTGAACTCAGATGACCCACATTCTCTGACTATCCAATCAAATAAGCAGAAACAGTCGTTATTGTCAGACTTCATAGGGCACAAATCAATCGCAAAGCCAGAGACAGGAGCGTATCCCAACAGAAAGGCAGGCGAAAGAAGAGCTTCATGGGCGAGAGACACGGGCAGGGCTGATGGAGCAGGGCTGATCGAGAGCAATGCAACTGCACTAAACAAAACAGTGGTGTGGATACAGGCATTTTACTTCTGTAGTAATGTTAGTGGAGGAGTATGGGCCCCCTGTTTGTATATACACAGAACAAATCAGTTTCATTCTCTCAGGACGTGTTTCTGACAGTGAAACAGTGACTAAACACCACTGCAGTCATGCTATGCACCAAATTGCAGCTGGTCTAAATACGGCTGTGGTATGTGTAATACCTGATAAGAATACGGACTATCTGGACTTCAATTTAACAATACCACCAATACAGAATTATATCCACCCCTCTATGAAGGAAAGTCATTACAATATTCCTATTGGGACAGACTATTGAGTCTGTGACACTCAATAGTGAGTTTATTATGACCTTATCGTACTTTATGGTATTCAACACAATATTATAGTAAAGGATCTTATATATATAATAATAGTGCTATATTTGCTGTGATATTTGAATAGATCCTTCTAAAGTTTATTATAGGATAACTGTAGTCATTAGTAGTGAAAACGTTGACCTATCCTTTATAGTTATGTAGGTACACTGCATGTACAAAATATTAGGGACACTCATGAGGTGAATCCAGGTAAAAGCCATTATCTCATATTAGGGCTGTCCGATATGGCGATATATATCATGGGACGACAGAAAAATGTCTATCGGTATCTGTTGTTTCTATCGCCATTGCCGCAAAAATGCATCAGAACTGCTTTATGGACATATTTTACGTAATTCCCGACCCCACTTTACATTCTCTACATGTGGACTGGAACAACAAACAAACACGGAGCATCGTGACACAACAAAACTCTGTTGCTTGAACAACAGATTTCAGTCGCGCTAATTATTCCACTGATTTACAACCAGACAACCTTTTTAAGCGATGGGATCGTCAGCTTTTATCACGAGCGAGACTCTGTATGTAATCTGGACTGCGTAGCTCCACTACATTTGACCAAACGCTATGAGAATACAGATATTTTAACTAAGCAAGTACCGTAAAGACACCATTAGACGTGCAACACAATATGGCTAGACCATGGTTTCACAAGAAATGGTCACTTGGTCGCAGTCATACCGGGCTGTGAATAATCCGCTATGTTTTTCTGTCTCTAGTTGACTTCTTCCGTAGATTAGTGAATTCTTATTACTTTAAATTCTACATTATCTCTCCCTGCGATAAGAAAAGGCAATAAATTAATGTTTTGCCAGCATATTTTGAATAAAACAATCAAATGTATTTTATTTAATGAAAATGAGGCATGTAGGGCTTGTTTAAAAAATAAATAATCGATTTTCCTGTTCAAATCGATCTTCATTTGAATTATCCGATATCGATTCATAAAATCCCGTGATTGATCTTTTAATATATGCCTTTTCCCATGGATGCGTGAAGCTTTAACCCTGTTAGTCTCGCGTGGCCAGCCAATTAACAGGTTTCCGCCACACGTGTCTCCACCACGTTTGTTTACAAGCGTGATAACAAACGAGTTAAGTCGCCAAAGCCACGGAGAATATAGAATATATGGAGAAATCTTGGAGCGTTTCAAGTTGCAGTAGCTGTCATATACTGTAAACATTTACCATGCAATGTTACTAAGAGAGTTATACAGTAATACAGACATGTGTAGAGCAGACCGGGATACGGACTGAGAGAGTTAACGTGTTGTGACAAGTTACTAAGTGTTTAAATAAAAGCCATTGTTCTGATAAAAGCCTCCATCATCATTTTACAGTAACCATCTGCTGTAGATGTGGCTAACTTAGGAAAGGACCATCCACTAGGGATGGGTGGATCGAAACTGGTATCGATACTCACATACTACTCATTTGGTATCGATGCCTTTTGAAAAGTATCGATTTCAGTTATTTTTAATCCAAAATGATGTTGCGTCCCTCGACCGTCAGTTTCACTGCGAGGTGGGAAACTCCCCAGTTCCCAGGTGTGTTGAAGGCAGCCTTACAATCTCCAAGAAGTGAGAAAGCATCGTGAAGGAGCTTCAGTTTCATGGACTTTACAGTTTACAATGTCTAGAGGTTTTTCAACATGTTCCAAAAAAACTAACTGATTTCTTGCACTATATTCAAAGGCAATTCAGAGCCTTTTAAAATGTCTGCTTGTTGGTTTACTTTTACTTATGAATTAATATATGTTTGTTTGTCTCTTTTGGTCGTTTCTCTTCTGATACACTGCTGTAGTGTGTTGAGCATGTTAAATAAAAAGTACATTAATGTACCTGCTTTGGAGTCAGTTCTTATTGTAAACATTAATATTTTCTATAATGCACCAGGTTAGAGGGTTCCTTGTACAATTTACAGCATTAGGTCTCTAAGAATCTCTTTCATATCCAAGCAAAATTGGTATCGTAATTGAAACATCCCTAACTGAATAGACATCGAATCTAATCGAGAATTTTATCGAATTGGGACCTAGTGAATCGGAATCAAATCGATTCGGGAAATCAGTGGCGATACCCAGCCCAAGAGGCATGTGGTTATTTTGTATAGACACATTCTTCATCAAATGTACAGAAAACGTACTATATCGTGAGAGAAGGATTACATGTCCCTAATATTTTGTAAATTCAGTGTAGACTATTACAGCTGCACGTTGTAGTCGTCTACCAACACACCAGGGCTATTTCTATGACTTCCACGTGGGTCAAGTTCATACAAAGTGTTTCCTACGCATTTCAGATACGGGCTGTTTTCCTCCGGTCAGTCTGACAGGACGATGTGGATCTAAGTGTGCAAAGACAGAGTGAATGACAGAAGCGGGGAGAGTGAGTCCGAGCTGTAGAGGGAAAGGCTCCTCCAGCCTCAGTCTGGGCTCTGCTAGCTGAGTCTGTTGCTGGCCAGATCAGCTGGCAGTCTGTCTAGCGGGGGTGTGGCACATCACAACAAAGGGCTTTGGGCAGACAGGCGACTGCACAGCACATCAACCCCCCAATTTGAGTTGATCTACATCCCCCTCCTCCTCAGTAGCAGCCATATCCTGCGGAATGCAAAGGGTAAATATGGAGGTACGGTCCTTCAGGAAGGTCAAATGTGACACACCTGGGGTGACCTGGGTGGGTTTCCTCTCGTATTCGATGGCACTTCTCTCTGCAGTGTGACGGTGCTACGTCAACAACTTACCGGATTGGTTTGGAAAACTTTTTGCAGTGTAGTGAATATAAACCCACCACATACCTACAGTATAGTGGAGCCTCCTTGTGTGACACAAATAGAAACGTGTTATTTTGCCATGAAACACGCCGAAGTTTGACTGTAACCAGCACACAGCACAGAGGGAGAGGACAGAGATGTGAGCGTTGTTCTGCGTTTGCACTGCAGTGTCAGTCTCCCCAGTCCAATGCAGTGGGGTGGGGGGTGCAAGAGAGGAACGCCGTGACAAAGCTCCGAGTCTAGAGTGGGAGTGGCACTAGGTTCGACCCCCACCCAGATGAAAAGGACATTTCAGCAAAGTTCGAGCCAACTTAAAGGCACAATGCCACAATAGACCACACATCAGAATAGGCTGCTAAACACCGATCATGTCCATACTGGGGTGGATACAAGGATATATATATATATATAACAAAACACATAGGTCCAATGGAATAGACCAGTCAATCAGGCACCTCTGTAAAC
>OMOT01080266.1:0-10926 GCA_900312575.1 Acanthochaenus luetkenii
ACCATGCTTTACACTTTCCTTATACTATGGTGTTCTTTGCACTACTGTCACGGAAGTAATAAATGTCCTGCCAAGAGAGAGACATGTTTTGACTCCTGATATCCAGGAACTAACCGGATGATAGATGGAGTTAGATGTTACCACACTCGCCAGATCTGGAGGAGGTATCGCAGGGCCGAATAATAATAACCTGCGCGTCTCTCCTCCGCTCCGCTAAATATACGCACCGGTCTACTATTTTAGTTCAGTATGGAAGTTTGCAGACCATGTGCGTTTTGTCTAAATTATTTGTCCCCGGCCGTAAAATCCAAACTGCGCCCAGACGCTTTCAGCCCAGATGGAGTGGGTTGGATGATTTCTTCTTCCATCGTAGTGTGCTTCCGTATCGTGCCTCCTGCCTCAGGCCAAAATGCTTTATTGGCATGACTGGTAACACAATAACATTAGAGAGGGCGAAGGTGAAGTCCGCCCTCTGCTGGACCGCTGGCAAACAGACATGACAAAATGTCTAACGTTGTCTGTAGGACTGAAAATAATAGATTTGGGGGAATTTGTGAATCGATTGATAATCGTAGACCATAGAATTGCGATTCTTACATGAATCGATTTTTCCCACCACCTCTACACCCACCCTCCTCCAGATGCGTACGGAGCTGTACTTCCTGTCGTCCCAAAAGAACCGTCCCAGTCTGTTCGGCATGCCGCTCATCGTTCCCTGCACCGTCCACACCAATAAGAAGGACCTGTACGACGCCGTATGGATCCAAGTGTCCCGACTGGCCAGCCCACTGCCACCACAGGAAGCCAGCAACCACGCCCAGGACTGGTCAGCACACACACACAAACCTACATGCATACAAAAGAGCGTCCCATCCCTATTGAGATGCCGTAGATTCACACTATTTCTCCAAATTACGCAATTCTTCTGATGGTGCTCAAAAACACACTTCAACATAATACACATGTAGACCAACGATACAGATTAGAATTTAAAGCTGCACGAGGCAAGATTTATAAAAAAATAAATTAAAGAAATGTCAGTACGGTTATTTGGTGCCACCTGATTTGGAATGGCATAGTTCTCACCTGCCCAAATTAAACGATTAACACTTTAAATAAACCGCTACAAACATGTTGTATGAACACACTTGGTTTACTGACATCACCTTACATGATTTCTGGGTGTTGAAGTCTTCATAATTAAAGTTATATCTCACTCATTCACCAATTTGCCTCATGCAGCTTTAACTAATAGTCTAATTTGTGTATGTAAACCTGACTTTTGGTACATGCTGTATTCTCAGCCATACATTTTGTCCTTTGAATGCCTGTATTTGGCCTGTACTTGACACATTTGTTGTAATTAGTCATTGTTGCCTAATATATTGATGATGATGTATCCTGTGGTCTGTTAACCTGCAGTGATGACAGTATGGGCTACCAGTACCCCTTCACACTACGGGCGGTGTGCAAGGATGGCAACTCATGTGCCTGGTGCCCCTGGTACAGGTAAGACATCGCGTCACACACACACATCACAGGGTAGGCAATGGAACATTTGGTGATGATGAAAGGGTGCCCAGATTGTAATTTAAGATTAACTTAATTGATCTCCAGGGAGAAATTAGATAATTGCAGCAGTAAAGAATATGATATACCGTATTGGTCAGAATATAAGATGACCCTGAATATAAGACAAGCCCTCTTCTTCCAAGACTCATTTTTTGTACGTGGCCAGTCAGCGCAATCTCCCATCGATTAGCCTGAGATCAGATACAGTTTCAGAAAGCTGTTATGTCATGATCTTCTTTGCAATAAAACATCTTTGATGAGATGAGTCAAGTCTTTTGGCCAATTAGCTTCAAGAGAACTACGTCATCTTCCTTTCCCTTTTCACGGATCACGTTACTGGATCTCTTCTCCGGTAGCTTACCTACTACAATGAACACGAGTTTTGAGGTAAGTCTTGTTTGTAATTTGCTGTTTAACTAACCTGATGTTAGGTAACTAGTTGGTATAGTAACGTTAACCTGCCATGACAATTTGAAGTATGTTGTGATAATTTTCCCTCATGTTACAACATAAAATCTTTCCCAACCTGTTTAACTTATAGACCAATATTTCAACGTTATTGTCACTCGTACTGAAAAACAGAGAGAGAGAGTTAAGGTGCCTGTACCTTCATTTCAGCGGGTTGCTAATGCAGAGGTGTGTATAGATTAGAGGCTTGCCTACATCACTAAGTTAAATCTATTATTGTACTGTTGATAATCTACTCTGGCACATGTCGGAACACATTGTACAGGGTGTGTTTATTCAATTTAAATAGTTGTAGTAGACTAAATACATATTTATTGCAAATACAGGCTATACTTCTAACAGCTTTACAGTAACAATGGAATTAAGCCATCCTGATGAAAATATTTTTCTTTTTTTGTCTAGGCGATGGTTCTCGCTACTCTTGGTTTACCTTCATACCCGTGATGGTTAAGCTGGCCCAGGCTTTGTCTGCAGACAAAGTAGTGCTGAGGAAATGAGCACTTGAAGGACTTGTACAGGCCAAAAGACTGAAGAAATGAAATAAATGTTTTGGGCCACCAGCCATGACTTGCTGGTCAACCCCACTAGAGCTGAAACTGGTGTCAATAAAAAAAAATGTTTGCCTTAAAGTAAATGTTGTCTTTTCCCTTAATTTACTTCTCGGAGTGCACCAGAATGCTACATTTTAAGATGTTTTTTGTGGGCTTGTCACCTTTTTTACCTCATGAGTTTGCAGGTATGGATATAGATAAAAATACAATATGTGACAAAAATATTGATTAAACATACAGTATGTCTTCATCAAGCTCCAGCGTGTACAGCACATGGTGGAATGTAAAGAACTCAGAGATATAGCAGTAGTGTGTTTGTGAGTTGTTTTGTGTTCACGTGTGTTTTAATTGGGGGGTGGAGATACCTATGGGTCACCATTTCTTCATATGAACATGTAACTGTCTGTGGTTCTCAGATTCTGCCGTGGTTGTGCAATAGAATGTACAGAGGACAGAGCCTCTGTAGGGAACGCCTATATCGCTGTGGACTGGGACCCCACTGCCCTGCACCTCCGCTACCAGACCTCCCAGGAGAGGGTGAGACACACACACACACTCCTACGCTTTTTTTTTTTTTTTTAAAGAGCAGAGGATTTTCTGTAATAAATGAAGAAGAGAACCAAAAGTGTTTTCATTCATATGTAGAAAATTCACAGCACAGAGGGAAGGGAAAGTTGTGAGGGAGGAGTTTGTGTGAGCTGACGAATGAGCAGAGGGCGAGTTCGCATATGGAGAGATGGCCTACCTACCGACATCACTCTGGGAACTAGCTCAAAACGAGGCCTTGTACATGACAGAAGTTAAACACAGTTAATTCTTGGAGTAATTTAGCAGGGCATCTGCATGTCCTTAAAAAGTCTTAAAATAAATGATCTACAGTAAATTAAATATAAAGCTCTATGTGATTACTTGGCACATCAGCTCTGGTCAGAATTCGGTTTTACTGCCGTCGCACTTTTAATGATGTCAGACAACTAACAAGCATGTGCTGCTGTGTCCAGCTGCATCAGTGTGTATAAACAAGTAGAATAGAGCATTTAGTAGAGCTTTAATTGGGTATAAAAATGTCTTGAATACAGTTATTAGGTATTTTTCACCATACAATGACAGGTTTCTTTGTGCTGCATGTCCACTCTTAGATTCATCCAGAATAGGGTTAGTAGTACAATATGCATCGTAAATGCTTCACTAAACACAGTTGAACTTCATGTCCCCTAACAATACATTTCCTGTCGTTTCCTATACTATCGTTGTGGTTTCAGAACTTTCATCAGTTATGTTCAGTCAGAAATAGGCTGGTTTTGCCAGCGCTGTGTAGTGGAAAAGATACTTCATTCTTGACAAAACGTTAAGACTATAGATTAGGAGGCTTTAGGCTTTTCATATGAATTTATTACAATCCGTAGGTCAGATGCATCACAACCCACGGAAGGGACTCTCACAGAGCACTCAAGCGAATGACCAGTAAGAGCCTTGAGCACCACTGAAGATAGAACCTTTATAGGCTGCCATCACAGAGAACAAAAGACATTTTAGCATACAGACGAACACCCCCAAAGGAACATTTGGTATTCAGGATCAAAGAGACAATAAACAACAACTGCCCCTGATCAATGTGTATTGGTTATCTTGTAATTAAGGCAGACTGACTGTCTCCGTCAGTTTTTTCCATCACAGCTGTTTTTGTTTTGAAATTGTTTTGAAATGATATTCCAGTTAGCACTAAAAAGGCCTTAAAAAGTCTTGAATTTGGCTTTGTGAAACCTGCGGAAAACATAGTTGAGTCCCTACAGGGCTGGGTGCTCACATGAGAACTCATTTTGAAAGGGCATGGTTGATAGTTTTTTTTGGTATGCAGCCAGTTGCTTTTTAACAGAACCTCTGAGATAAGTATGGGTATTAGTTTTGCACCTGTGTGGGCCTCTGAGTTCTCTCTTCTCCATAGGCTGCACTGTATTAATCATCAACCATTCACTTTTATGCTACGTTCACCTCATCATAGAGAAAAGGGCGCAAATAACGGCTATGTGCTTGAAAGAATAGTTTGATACTTTGGTAAATTTCCCTTTGCCATGCTTTGGCTCCATGATTAGTCAACCTCTGACACAGAGGTGTCCCCAGGATTACGTATTCACCACTGACTTTGTAGTCTCCAAGTCTTGTAATTGATACTTGTTGACAAGCAAAATGCAAGGTATAGAACATAAAAACTATTACATTATCTTGGTCATCTGGCTTTGTCAGTTCATTAACACAGTTATACACATTTTATTAAGCTAGGTAATGTTATTAAGTCCTACTGGCATTTATGTTAATGGGTTAAGCACAGATTTTTCACCTTTATGACCTGTGTACTGCGGTGCGAGTTGGTCCTTGTTGTATTGTCTTAGCTTTGAGATGAAAATTAAGTAGATAAGCAGATGCCAAAAAAAAACAACTCTGGGCATGACCACATAGTCACCAGTGAGTTGGTATCTGCCGCCCACTGTCAGTTGCATCAGTATGCAGCAACAGACTAATGTCCAAAATCGTGATATACAGCAGTATTACTTACTTGGTGAAACGGTTATTGTAGATGTAATATGAAAAAAATGTGTCTAGCTATGGTCATTCATGGCACTCACTGTCAGCTATTTATGTAGCATGAAACCCCACCTCTTTGTCCCTGTGATCGGTTGGCTCACCCAAAAAAAGTAAACATCATGTGGTCTCCTCTAGAAAGTTGAACTTTAGAAAGTGCTTTGCTCTGCCTAAAAAGACACCATGCAGTGCCTTTTCAAAGTGGCTGCTTTCCCTTCTGCCTTTCAGCTGCTCCCCCATGACCTTTCATTTGAAAAAGGTGGAATAGTGTGAACGCTTCCATTACCCATGCATCATCATCGTCTCCCCCCAGATCATGGAGGAGCACTACAGTGTGGAGCAATCTCGTCGGGCCCAGGCTGAACCCATCAGTCTGGACAGCTGTCTGAAGGCCTTCACCAGCGAGGAGGAGCTGGGTGAGGATGAGCTCTACTACTGTTCCAAGTGCAAGACCCACCGGCTGGCCACCAAGAAGCTGGACCTCTGGAGGCTGCCACCCATACTGGTCAGTGGGACACTCAGCAATGCAAAAATACTAGGGGTGTGCATCTCACCATCCGAGCACGATTCGATTTGAATCTCGATACTCGATCACTGATCTAAATACATTTTAAGCAGCCAACAGATTGATATGATTAGATTCGGCCCTTTCTCAATGCGGTGTGTATGTGTAACATATAAGCGACTGTGACTGGTTGTCAGAATAAATCCTAATGGGTCTACTTAATCCAGTATTGGGCGAAGGAGTGAAGAATGGTGTTAACAACCTATTCATAATCTAATTTGTTAATCAGTCAAACAGGCCTTTGTGTATTGATCATTATTTCTGCAATCTACTTGCTAATAACAATGTGAAAATGTTATTTTTATTAAAAACTTTTTTTTTTAAACGGACTGCCAACCTTCTGTATATAGGCCCTAGACTACATTTAGTGGACTTTAAGTTTTCAATATTCAATTTACAGAAATATAAATGACTGTGAAAACAAAAGTGCCAGGAACTCCAGTGGCAATTTATATATCTAATGCAAACTTACGGTATGCTCCTTTAAACTGGTATTCAAGTATTTCTGTAACACAATAGCAAGATTTTGTTCCTATTTCCTAATTAGTGAGATTAGTCATGCTACCTGTATATTTTACTTCTGTTGCCACACTTTTATCAAGTTTTCCATCTTTCTTGTAAAATCCAAAAGTAAGACCAAACTTGTGATTTGTAAGTGTTTAGTGCACTGTATATTTCCTCACTGTTGGTCGACATCCTTCCAAAAACAAAGGGGAGAGGAACACACAACAGGAGAGGGCAGAAATCTGTTTCTATCTGCTTCTCATTCTATTGTGTCAGGTCAAAGTAGCAACATATGCAACAGTTTATGCTTCATTGACAAGCGGTCATTATAAGCTATAAATGCGGCGCGCGCCCAAGGCATTTGGAAATGAGAGCATTTACATATAACATTTTCATTTTTGTAAATTTCAATGTATTCTTTTATTGTAATTAGCATAATCATTGAAATGTTTGTTTCTTACTGTCCAGTTATTTTATTTTCAAACTGCAATACTGCGATGTGGTGGGAACACAGTAAATAAATCCTTGTCATGAGCCTTGTGGGGCTCCGTAGAAAAGCTGCCAGGCTTTCAGCTTTTTTCACTAATAATAATAAATAATAGCTGTCAAAGGAGGAACAGCCTAAATGAGTAGATTAATTGAACGAATAACGAAGCCACTGAGTTGCTGGTGGAAATGAATCATAAGTCCGAAAATCTTGAATGAGTGAAATTATAATAAGCCACCAACAGGTGTCTCTTAATGGTGGTTAGGTGGGAAAGCTACCGTCTTAGGGCGGTTTCACACCTGATAGTCCGCTTCCTTAGTTCGCACCAGATGCGAGAATGATACATTGTTTCGTTTTTCAGCTGGTTCGGTTCCCTTTCACAGATATTTGTTTGCTATGGTCCGAATCAGTTGATGGGTTGGTGAAGCGAACCAAAATGCAGCCGCACAAGCCACGTGAGAACGTTCATGTCACTCATTGGTCAGATGTGCCTGGGGCAGGAGCGATAACGTAGTTCCTGAACTGCTCTCCAATTGGTCAGAATTTCCATGCGGGGAGAACACAAAATAAACTCTGGGAAGTAAAGAACATTTTGCTGTTCTTGTGTGCTGTCGAATGTTGTGAGCTTATATATTCATCCGACCAAATCTCTATGAAGCACTGCACCTCCTCACAACTCCACGTTTGTCCGCGATTACACGTCATACTCGCATGTTGTGAAATGCTTTTCCTCATCCCTTAATGCACAGTGTAGCTGGCTACGGGAGGTCATCTAGTCCAAACATTCGCAGTGCTTTCTGCAGTTGGCCGTATCACGTTCTCACCACAAACGTACCGCACCAGAGTTCGTTTGGAAGTGGACCGATACTACCTCTCAACAAGGTCTCTGCCCGCCTTTGGTGCACACCTGAGTATGATTGCCGTGTTCTCACCTGCCCAAAATAACCGCACCGGGGGGGAAACACACTAGGGTGTGATTCAAGTGGACTAAATGAGGTTGGTGTGAAAGCGCCCTTAGGCAGCCTACTCTGAGTTTCACTTGTGTCCCTCGTAACTCCAAGCAGCTCTGTGAATGCGGGGACAGAAAAATCATCCAGGTCAAAGTAGCGCCATGGAATATTTGTTTATCGCTGTCAGCCATGGTTTTTTTGCTAGTGAAGCAAAACTGTCAGATAGCAGTGAGGATATAGGCCTACGTCAGCCGGATTGCGCTATCTTGGAATTTAACGTCTTCTACTGCAAAAACCTTTTTAACCTGTTTCTACCTAAGGTGCTGGGAGGGTAGGCTCGCCTGAACACAAACGTACCCAAAAAGAATAGCTCCACATCTATCAGGTCTATATGCATGATCTTGACATCTATGGAAAGACAAGCACTTATAGAATCTATTCCCAGTGTCAGTAACCTTCGGACTGTTACTATGCCAGAGTAAACTCAGATAAACCAAAGGAGAATGTTTTATTTTTTATCCTCGCCTAAAAAACTAATCTAAATTAAACAGTGATAGCAATGCTCCCACGTACAGAGATGCCACTGAATCCATTCAGCAACTCCGTGACTACAACTGTACCAAAGTACATAGAAATACAACAAAGCACATAGATTCTACAGAGGTTTTAGTGATGATAGGACCAGGTGGGCTCTCCATTTTGGCCACTTGGATACCCAAAGTACCCAAAGTGTGCCAAATGGGTTTTATACCTCTTGGAATCGAATCTGGCTGCAAAATACTACTAATTTCCACTACATGAGGCTATGTGTACACAATGCAGCCTTAGGCCATGACATTTTCCCTGTGCAACATCATATTCCACCGTTGTGCATAGTATAAAACTAAATTGTATGATTGTCTCAAAAGGAGTAGTTATTATAAATATAAAAGAGTAACATTTAGATATATAAAATATAACAAAACCACAGAATCCAAAAAAAGTATGCATATGCTATAAACATGTCTGAAAGTAACAAAAGAAAACAAGATATGTGCAATAAAATTGTGCCATTAGTGCAATCTTAGTAATAATAAAAAACACTAGGGAAGTGCAGCATGTCAACTTCAAGTATAAAAACTATATATAAAAACTATTTACAATGTATTTAAAAAAATATATATATATTTGTGTAAGGAAAATTGAAAAGTAATCTGGTGCTTCAATAACAATAAGAAAACACACCCAATCAATTGACTCTGGCCATTTATAGTACATGGTTGACCATTGCACTGTGGTTGTGGGGCAACTGAGGTTTTGTTGAGTTGGTGAAACTAACAAGTATGAAATAAAGTCAGAACCGTCGCGTTTAGCTATCATCAAATACCCTGAAACACATACATAGCGGACAAAGTAACCTACAGTTAGCTGACACGTGGGAGTGTTGTTTTGGTAGCATTAGATCCCCATTTTGAAAATATTTTCACCAATAACTATCAAGACGGACGGACCCGCCAGCGGCTAGCCTGTCAGAGTACAGTACGCCATGTGTGATGTGTGATCTGCTCTCCAGATTGTCCACCTGAAACGCTTCCAGTTTGTGAATGGTCGCTGGATCAAGTCCCAGAAGATCGTCAAGTTTCCACAGGAGAGTTTTGATCCCAGCGCCTTCCTAGCTCCAAGAGACCTGGAGCAGCACTGCCTACATTCCCAGAGCGAGGGAGAGGATCTGCTTAGGGTTGGAGAAGACAACCTGTCCTCCATGTCTGCCCCCGCTGGCTTCTGCAACCTCCCCAAAGGTCAGTACCACAGATTATGCTTTAAGCCTGGCACATAGTTAATAATACATTTAATTTATAATGCAATACAATCTCAAAGTGCTACAGGTTAAAACCATTTAATGCTACAGATAAAAATAAGGATAATCAGGATCTAGAAAAAGCTCTACTAAATAGGTGGGGTTTTAATGCAAGGTATGCGTGCACTATGGCTTTGATCACATAGAATGCTTTTTTGAAGGTGTGTTATCTTCAGTGGTTTGGTTGTGGCATGTGAGCATCTCCTCTAAATTATGCACCTCACGTTTTGGATGCGGTACGATTTGGAACTTTGAAACGGGCTCCATCTAGGTGTAGCTCTTGGATCAGATGATACAACTGTTGGTACTCTTTTTTACCTAGGTGGATGTCATGCATCCACGTCCTCCATTTTAGAATGGGCTCCTCATCCTCTTCTTCAAGAGCAAGTGGAGCAATCGCTAACTTTCTGTTCTCCATTTTTATTTTGCAGCAACCTTATCCCGTTTGTTACTTACTAGGTTATCTAGTTAACAATGATTAAATACCTTGGAAGTTGTCAAACTGTTCCATAGCAGCAAGAATTATGTAACACTCCTTGTGCCCTTTGAGCTGCTTTGCATTTAAGCAGGAGAAAGAAGCCTCCTATCAAGTTAGCAAGTTTGCAACATGCCAAGCTGCCTGGTTTAGATAATACAGGTACTTCAGCTGGCCTCCTTGAGCCTGTCTCAGGTTATAAATCAATTATCCACAAAGACACTTGTCTGGAGCAAATGGCCCTGAGCAGGGTATCGCTACTGTAGAGCAATGTCTACTTTATACATTCTCAATTGCTGCTAAAATAAAAAGTTGAAAATAAAATTGTGTGTACTTTCAATTGAGATTGTAATATGTTTTTTCCCATGCAAAACTTGGATGAAGAGATATTTCTCAAATGTTTGTATTTTAGCAACAAAAGTTGACCTACATCAAATTGGCCCCTGATTACCAAGTCAAAGACATGCAAATAGATGTTTGTGTGTAGTATATGATATGATGTACTATGTGTATGATTAGGGGTGTTAACGATTAGTCGTTGATCGATTAACAATCGTTAATAATTTGGTCGATGAACATTACAAACGTAACGATCAACTTGAACTATTTGAGATCTCATCTTAATTGTGTTAATGGGAGCTGTTGGTGAAATGCAATCATTAAGTTAAACACAAGAGCACGACACATAAGAAGACGAAGCGAACCATGTGACCGACAACAGGGGGGTCGGGGGTCACAGGCAGTGCTGCAGTCCAGGAAGCAAGGCCCCAGCCTGTGAGACGCGAAGCTACTTCTCACCACTGAATGTTGTGCCTGAATGCATGAGTGCCTTGCATGCTGGGAAATGGCAGAGGTTTGTCTGGGAAAGCTGGGCTTTCCATAACACAAGTTTTGTGGAGAATGCTCTGACATTGTCATATGCAGCACTGACAAGCTG
>OMOT01080273.1:0-12608 GCA_900312575.1 Acanthochaenus luetkenii
TGAGAGAGGAGTGATTCATACGGAAGAGAGGGAACTGTGTGTACCCCTATGGGAGAATTGTGGGCAGGAAGAGACAGAGTGGACAAGGTAGCGAGTGACGTGGGAGGTGTGGAGTGAGAGGGAGTAGAGGTGAGCAAGTGGAGGACCAGAAAGATAGTAGATGCCGGAGTGGAAGACTGGGTACGCTGTGTGCCCAGACCCCTGACCGTCCGAGGACCCTTCTGGTGCCTCCCCTGTGCCAGGACTACTGCCCTTCTCCAGCCTTGACCACGGACTACCTAAGAGACTGTTCTCCTGCCGTAACCCCTGGACTCTGTGCTGTATGGTGGTGTATGAAACAGTCAAGAAAACCGTTTCTGATCGTTAACCCCGTTTGGACAGTTGTGTTGCTTCCTGTGTTTCCCATCTCTGGCAGCGGTGGAGACCCGTATGAGAGGCGGGTTGCCACAATACTCATACTCAATGTCCCTGTATTTGCACTAATGCTTTCTGGGGGAAATGCCACTGTAGGGGCCAGGAGCAGTAGGCCCTCTGGCCACTGTGTAGTGGAGGTCAGCTTACCCTCGAGAGTTATACAGTCCATAGTGAAGGCCCTGGCCAGCTGGGTGGAAACCTCCATGCTGCGACAAATCAGGGTCTTTCCAAACACATGCTTGAAGGCCTTGTCAAAGGGTTGGCCGTAGCGCAGCTTGCTGATCATGGGGATAGCATCCTTGGGGGGGCAAAGACAGGTTGGTATGCACATAGTGACAAATGCTACACACAACAGCCTCAAACTAAAATTATGTAATTTGGAAAATAGATATTTGTTTGGAATTTGTAACAAATATACAAATATTTGTATGAGGATTTATTTATTTATTGACCAATCCTGATCAAAAGGATTGCATCGGCTGGGGAGCATAAAGAGGTTTATATGTATACATTATGCATCAGGCTAGCAAAATCTGTATCTTTTAAATCACTTCTTAAAATGCACAGCTTTTATATAATTGTTGCAGTTAATCATGTTCCATTGCATTCACGGTCCAAAATTACCACCTGCCAAATGCTGGTAATTTTGTCTTTAGCAGATAAAACAATGATGGTCACCCACCACATCAGCTGGTAACTTTTTGAGATGATAATATTTTAAAGTCTTGGTTATATTGAGTCTTTGGTATTTGCCTGCTCTCAAACTTTGAAACTATGCTTCAAAATTCTTTCTTGTAATGAATAGTTGATTTAACCCCAACAGTTCTTGGTTGGTTCTTGATCCATTCTATAAGTGAGTAAGCTAGTTTTAAATGACCACAGTACCTGCTTCCTATGCACAAAATACTATTAAAATTGTTAGTTTGACATATTACTATAAAATATGGAAAACACAACACACTACTGACTGAAAGATAGCAGTATTCTCTTTTTGGTGTCATTAGGAAGAGATAATTGGTTTTGGTTTTCCCTGCTTTGCTCAATTCTAGCCACATTCAAACAACTGCGCAGATGGCTTTCTTAGTACCCAAAAAACCTTACGTTGGTCTCTGGGTATGCGGTGTCCCTGACATCCAGCTTGGTTAGGGGCAGGAAGGTGACCTCTCCAGGCAGGTTCATTTTGTTGAACTCCATCAGGATCTTGGTGCTCACTTCATCAGTCTCCACAATGTGGTAGAACAGCCTGGGAAGAATGACAGGAGAGCAGGTAAGAGGACAAGGAACAAGGTAGAAAAAGTGGAAAGGAAAGAAGAAAGTAAGGATGTATGAATGGATGGGTTCGGCACACTTTCATAAAAAAATCAAGGCTGCATCATTGTAAACATGAACTACAGATAAATACTTGAGAGCAGACAATGCACAAAGTGCAAAACTTGAATGTACAAAATATTAGGAACATCTGCTCTTTCCATGACCAGACTGGTGAAAGCTACGACCTTACTGATTTCCACAATTACATCCAAATCAATTATGAAGGGGAGATGTAGATGAAAGGGAGGATACAGGTTTGACAAGCCTTGA
This sequence comes from Acanthochaenus luetkenii, assembly GCA_900312575.1. NCBI lineage: Eukaryota > Metazoa > Chordata > Actinopteri > Beryciformes > Stephanoberycidae > Acanthochaenus > Acanthochaenus luetkenii. The sequence continues at coordinate 1,996 of OMOT01080273.1, forward strand.
GACAACAGAGACACTGAAAACTGTTGCAGCTAAACCATGCTAAGCTTTCACTACCATAACAAACATGCAATAGTGCCTTTTTCAAATAACAAGAGGAGCTAACACTGAAAAGATGCAGCCCTCACCTGGTACCAGCGGTCACCTCCACACAGGTGTAGAAGGCTGGTTCACACTCAAAGTTGTTCATGACAATGCCGTGATAACCATTGATGACGTGCTGGTTGATGCCCTTCCGGCGGAAATGCTCCAGGACTTTGTTGATGCTGTCGATGCCATTCAGAATGGCCTGGAGAACCAGGGAGGAAGAAGAGGAATAAGTGGTCCGTTTCAAAAAAATGTGATTTGATCCTCAAATTTATCATGTGATAATTTCAAAGTTAAGATGGGGGGGGAGAAGAGAGAAAATGAAACTGATGGTATCCATATTTTTGGTAATGATAGAAATTAGTTTAATTGTTTGACATATCACAGAAAATCTGAGAAATATTATTATATACGAATTGCAACTTTAACTTGGATTTGCCATTTTAAAAATCTGTCCATAAGAACCTTTTATAAATCAACATAGCTAATTGTGTTTTTGAGTGGAACAAAACGTATATTCAGCATATTCCATCTAAAATAGAACAAGCATGTCTCCTCCTAAAGTATTCTGAGTCCTCACACATACCTGTTGTGCTGCACAATAGATCGAATACATACCAAAATCCAACAATGAACTACTTCGATTTCCAACTCAGAAGAGGCTACAATTGGTGTTAAAATTATGTTTCAGAGGGCTTCCTAAACTGGTTCAATCTTGTGCTGTGCAGAAACTAAGTTGCATGTTGAAGAAAAATCATAGAATGCAAAAACCCTCTGTCCACATTTATTGCAGCTCTTATCGCAATGTAAAGACAAAAGACAAAAAACTGAAAATAAATTTAAAAAATACCATCATATTTTGTAAACATTGTGCAGCACTATAAAGGAACTGAAAGAGGATTGAGGCCCATCAAAGGCTGGAGACAGGATGAGTCAGCTGGGACCAATGATGGACAAATAAATGCAGGACATTAAGGTCCAGGAAGCTTTCATCTCAGCAAACATTATCCAAGTGATATTTGATTGATGTATTTGCCCGGAAGAATTGGCAGTTATTGGACAAGGCAGAGAGGAGTGAGTCATATGTAAATATGTCTGGCTCAGATAAGGTGCCAGCAGCGAGGCAGATGAAGGATTCCATTTGATATCCCGATCCTGAAAATTGGCTGAATCACAAAGTGAGTCTTTCAGAGTATTCAGGTGGACTCATTCAGACAGAGGTACATTTTAACTGGGGCCTTGATTTACCTTTGTATCCGAGCCATCACTTGGCCATTTCCACTCCCACTGTTCTTAAGCGAGTAAGTGCATGTGTGAAAGTTGAATAGCGGATTTGTGTCTACCACAGGCTTCCAACTGTCCCAACTATCCAGTGAAAATGGTGTGTATGTGTGTGTGTGTGTGTGTGCTTGCAAAATGACAAGTGTGGCATCATAAATTTGCCACTGACTTCAAAGTCTCGTCTTTTGTGAACAGGGAATTTACGTGTGTATTTGTGTGCTCACACACGTGTACACTTGTGTCCAGACGGAAGCATTAGGTATCCTGTAGTTCAGTTATGCAAGTCAAAAATTACACAATCATGCACTAAGACACAGACCTTCCCGGTGGCAGCTCGAAGGAGCTGTTGCTTCTTCTCCAGGTCCTCTCGCTTGGCTGCCAGGGCCTGCTGCTCTGCGTTCTCCTCACGCCACAGGTAGCTGGACGGACACAGCCAATCACACACAGTTAGACTTATGTCACCAGTAGCACCAAAACCCAACTGACTCCATGATACCCAGAGGAACAGGAGTCAGGATTCAGCAATCAGGAACACACAGAAGAAGAAAAAAGAAAGAAAAAAGGGAAATAATACAATAAAATAGTAATTTCCCTCTCGGGATGCCTTTAATGAACTTTGACTTAAAAAACTAACAATAATAAATAAATAAAAATCCTTTAAAAAAAAAGAATAAAGACTTTCCTGAGGAATGACGTGAGTGGTACGCAGACTGCTGTACATAGCCTATGTTATGAAATGTCAGCCTAAATTGCAATGACCACGTAGCAATCCTAAGGTTAAACATACAGTATATACATAAAAATCTGCCATTTGGAGACCAGTTTTCCAGTTCTGCATATTATAGTTCCATGAATGCTTTTTTTTTGGTTTAGCATTGGTGGCCTCTGCGGTAATCAAATCAAACCTGTTAGTGCCATGTTACAACCAAGGAACTACACAGGACTAACTAACTATACAGGACTATTCTGACAGAGCGCCTCTTTCACAATTGAATCCGTCACATTCTACACGCATCATCTCCAACGCAATATCGCCCCCAGCTGGTCGGAATACTGGAAGAGACCGCAATATGGAGGAAAGTTTAGTGGTGTCTGTATTGGCTTTCTTGACTCAAATTCATTTTTGAGAGGAACGGCTATTCATTTTGTTTCGCAAAACATAATATTCAGGAGACCACCAACGTAACATTATCAGACACCAAATTGCTTTTTTTTTGGGTTAATGGTTAATCTACAATGAAATATTAGGTTTTCAACTGTAAGATATTTTACTGTATTAAAAGAAGAAGAAAGAAATACCATATCAAAATGTTTTTGCAATTGTTATATTACACAGGCTGGTGTTAGAAACATTAGGCAGAAGTGTTGTGCTGTCATAAAACATAGGTGGATCAGGATTATTTGCCCAGGAAATACTGAACACCATTCAATATTTAAATGCAACTCCTCTCTTTTCTTAGGTTTCATCAACCTTGACACACTTTATTCTTTCATTACTACCCCACCACACAATTTGTCTACCCTCAAGACCTCCTCTCAGTGATATAAATAAACCTCATCGTTTACCGGGATGGAGAAGGCACGGTAACATTCACTGGAGACAATACTCTGGTATATAACAAAGGTTGCCAGGCGGAAACAGCATATTGGCTTAAAGGGAGGGTGAACAATTCAACATTTCAGCTTAATACAGAATGCAGGAGTGACTCATCTAAATCAAGTCATGCTATAGTGCTGTTAGACACAAAAAACACACAACTGACACAAAACATAAAATTATGATATAAATTATATCAAGGCAAAGATGTGAGTTGAAAGAACTCCTCCACCAGCGAGAGAGACAAAAGTGTCTTACTTTCTCTCGCTCTGCAGTTCATCTTTCTTGTTCTTCACTTCATAATATTTCTTGTCCAGCTCCTCCACACGGGTCTTGACCTCGTTAAGATCTTGATCGAGTTTCTAAAGAGGCAAGCCACAAGCGGGTCAGATACACTACAAGCGGGTCAGATACACTCCCCAGTCAAAGGTTTGATTAAAACAGCAGAAAACTTTAACTGGACAAAATTGAATTGCAGTGACCAATACATTACATCATAGCAGGGCCTCAAAAGAGTAGTTAACATCAGTTAAGAGATCTATCTCATAAGTACAGTTATCCAGAATAAAACAGCACCCTGATGTAATACTGAGGAAGAAGTCAAGTCAAGTCAAACTTTATTGTCTCCCTAGGGAGACATTTAGTTGAAGGAAATTACAAATCAAATGCATTATTACAGTAGTAGTAATTGTGTGTGTATGGTGTTTCCATATATTTCGCTTCAGTGGACCTTGACAGCTGGAAAATTGCCTCCAGAGCAAGAAACATTTAATTACCATTCTTAAACTGTAACACCTACTGGAACGGATAGTGAAAATGGGTCTCAAAACCTAAATGTTCCCCACATCAACAAAACATCCTATGGGAAACGCAGAGTAGGAGAAGTGGAGTATTAGTATAGCAGTAATAACATTATTAAGTGTTCCTCTTACAGTGTACTGCTCCAGGTTCTTCTCCTTGTTGGTCTCTGTGTCCTCCAGGTCTTTGTGGATGGCTGCAATCTGCCTCTTCTTGTCGTTAATGGCCTGGTCCAGGGACTTGAGCTCCTTCTTGATCCACTTGTCCCTCTCCTCCTTGGAGGTGAACTGGCTGCCGCGGCCCTGCTTAGCATATAGGTCTGTTCTCTCCTGCGTGGCCTGGGCCAGTCTGGATGGAGGTGGACCCACAGAGGGCAAGAATAATTAGTCAACCAAACACACTGCATGTAACAAGATAAAAAAACTCACTTCCATTAATGTCATATAAAGCTGTGTGATCAGGGAAACTCGGCTGATGTGTGGACGGTCAACAAGCTTGTCGGCTACGAAATGTTGTCCATTGCCAGTTGCCAATTAATATAATATTAATACATTTAACTGGATCTGAGTCAGCCATTTTGATTTTGTAACATTACAGGGTCATGTTTAACAGAAACAACTGCGTTAGGCTTTGACCATTTCTAACCAAATAACAACACTGAGTCTGCTGAATATGATTTCCTCCTTGGACTGACCACAACGTTATGCAAGTCAACACAAACAGTTAAGATGTGAGGAGTGACTGATTCATCCAGATGTGGCTGATCACCATCTGCTCAAGGGAGGATAGCTGCGAGTGAGTCATTCCTACCTGGCGATGCCTCTCTCCTCTTTTTCCTTCACCATGTTGAATTTGGGCTCTGTCTCCTGCAGCTCCTTCTGCTTGTCCTCGATTTTCTCCAGCAGCTTCTGACGCTCCTTCAGCAGACGTTTCTGGAAGAGCGTGAACAGGTTGTTTAAAACAAATCCTCAAGGTGGACACAAAGCGATGATGAGGGGAAGAAGATCTGAACAATTTAAACATAGGAAACTGATTAAATTGTTCGGAGACAGGGAAGATGAAATAGAGAAAGTAGGCTATGATGACAAGACAGGAGACATTGAAGAGGTATTAAGACGACGTTTAAATATAGGGCTGGGTATCGCCACTGATTTCCCAAATCGATTCCTATTCCCAAGGTCCCAATTTTATATCAATTCAGTAAGGGATATTTCAGTTACAATACCAATTTTGCTTGGATATGAAAGAGATTCTCAGAGAACTAATGCTGTAAATTGTACAAGGAACCCTCTAACCTGGTGCATTATTACATTAAGAACTGACCCAAAGCAGTTACATTAATGTACTTTTTATTTAACGTGACCAACACACTACACCAGTGTATCAGAAGAGAAACGACCAAAAGAGACAAGCAACCATATATTAATGAATTGCTAAAAAAAAAGGCTCTGAATTGCCTTTAAAAAAAAAAAAGAATTCTTGTAAAACCTCTGGACATTGTAAACTGTAAAGTCCATCAAACCAAAGCCCCTTCATGACTGCTTTCTCACTTCTTGGAAGTTGTAATGTCTTCAAGACACCTGGTCTCACCCCTGTTGCTGTGCATTGGCAGAAACACATTACGCGCTACGAAACTACAGAGGGACACGGGAGTGACACAACTGCATTTTTGAATAAAAATTACGTTGAAATCGATACCAAATTAGTAGTATGCGAGTATCAAAGTAACGATACCAGTTTCAATCCGCCCATCCCTAGTGGATAGTCGTTTCCTATGTTAGCTGCATCATCAGCAGATGGTTACTGTAAAATGATGATGGAGGCTTTTATCCGAACAATGGCTTTTATTTAAACCCGTTAACTCCCTCTCAGTCTGTATACCGGTCTACTCTACACGTGTCTCTGTATTACCATAACTCTCTCAGTAACGTTGCATGATAAATGTTTACCGTATATGACTGTTACTGCTAGGGTTGCAAATTCTAGGGAATTTCCTTGATCGATAGTTGCCAAAGTTAATGAACGACTAATCGATCAATCGATAACGATACACCAAAAAAATGCTTATGACTATTACTTATTAGAAAATACAAAATGCTTTTTTTTTCTCAATCAAAGCTTTATTGAAACATTAGATAAATACATTGTTTCATGGTATAACACAAACATAATTATGAACGCTGTTTTGTTTAAGTATGATATTTTAATAAGGCTCGGGAAATTTCGTTCACTCTTCCGAGGTGAATCAGTGACTAACACATTCGTCTATGACATATAACGTTACAAAAAATAAGATGAGCCTTAATTAGAAACTTACATTTGCTAAATGATTACGAAATAGATAAACATAGATAAATAACGTTTTTTAAAACTTGAAATTAGAAAGCTGCGACAAACTACGACAGCTCAGGCCTCAGTTTCAAACTTAAACTACATAAGTGCAGTAACTATCCAAGTCCGTTTATTTTTATTTAAGAATACAATCATATTTACATGATCAGAGTCGTGTGCAGTCGGTTTACAGTGAGACCAGCTTCTGAAAATATACGTTCCGGTGCGGCCTATACCCTATACCACACCACAGGTATGGAAACTAGGGGTGTTAACGATTAGTCGTTATTTGATTAACTGCCGTTAATAAGTTGATCGATGACCATTTCAAATATAATGATCAAATTGAACTATTTGCGGTCTCATCTTAATTCTGTCAATGGGAGCTGTTGGTGAAATGCAATCATTAAGTTAAACACAAGGGGGCGCTCGCACTGCATTTAGGAAACATTAACTTTACACAGAAGAAGACTCACTCGACCATGAAGCAGGCAAAAGAAGAGGATGTGACCACCACGGACGAAGCGAAGCATGGGACGTCGGTCCCATCGAAACGCGCATTTTCAGCAGCTGGTCTCACTGTAAACTGACTGCGCACACGACTCACCCCTGATCACATAAACATGCTTATATTCTTAAATAAAAATCAACAGGCTGGGGTAGTTACTGCACTTACGCAGTTCATTTTAAACTGAGGCCTGAGCTGTCATAGTTTGTCGTAGCTTTCTCATTTCAAGAGGGAATCTATTATAGCGCTGTTTTCTAAAATGTTATTTATCTTTATTTATCTATTTCATCATACATTTGCAAATCTAAGTTTCTAATTAAGGCTCATCTTATTTTTGTATGTCATAGACGAACATGTCACTGATTCGCCTCGGAAGAGTGAGCGCAATTTCCCCAGCCTTATTAAAATATTAAAATATCATACTTAAACAAAACAGAGTTCATAATTATATTTGTGTTATGCCATGAAACAGGCGTATTTATCTAATGTTGATTGAGAAAAGTCATGTCATAAGCAATTTTCTTTTTCGTTATCGATTGATCGATTGGCTGTTCATTAACGTTGGCGACTATCGAACCCTAATGAAAAAACCTCAAATTTTAGGCCCGAGTCGAGTCCACCTCAAACCAGATCAGATTACAACCATCAGCATTGGAAAAGGCTAGTGACGCAGTTCTGCCTCCCTTGCTTTTCATTTTGCTCCAATGAAACCTGGCCGATGCTGTGACACCCATAGCCAGGTGGGCCTAATCCAACCACCAGCCAGCATGTCTGCCTGGGACCCATCATGGCTCTCACACAGACTGAGCCAATAAGCCATAATGTATGATTATCTTCTTCATTGCAATCTCTCAAACACTCTCACGTGGACACACACACAAAACACGCGACCATATGGAGTGTGATCCATGCCAGCTCAGTACCCATAAACTCATGCCCAGAATGACGAACACGTACACATATAGTGGAACTGATGGCAAGAGTCTGATATGTAGACCGGTGCTTCCATTGTAAAGCTATGTATCAGTGGTGCTTTTAGTTTTGGTTCCACAGTCATCCCAGTATTGGTCTAGGATATGGTTCTAGTGAAGGATCCAGTACTAACAATGTTATTTCTAATGTTTAATTCTAAACATATGATTTTATATTTTCTCTGGCAGTGGTGGTAATTTTCTTACCAAAGTGCCACACAAGCAAGCAAGAAAGAAAAATACGGGGGTACACTGAAGTGTGAGTAGCCATATAAGATCAATAGCACATACTATTACTACTAAGTGACTTAAAAACGAAAGCGATTTGAGACACGTACCACTCATTTCAACTTATAACACAGGATGAGTGAGGGGGGTAAAAAGAGAGAAAGAGACTGCCATCCCTCTATACATACAGAATAGATGGAGCAGTGACAGCGGAGGGAGAGGAAGAGAGTAGAGGGGGGGGTGTTGCTGGTGCAGCGTCATGTGTGCTGAGTGACGCAAATGGGAGGCTTCCGTACCCTCTGTTCGCTGTTGCCTGCCAGCTCGTCCTGCAGGTCCTTGGCCTTCAGCTCCAGCTTGGTCCTCTGCTTGATCTGCTCCTGGCGCTCGGCCGACAGCTGCTCCCTCTCCTCCTTCATGGCCGATATCTTGGACTTCATCTCGCGCACAACGCGCTCCGTCTCCTACAGGACACAGTCGGCAAATCAAGGGAAAGGTAGTGATATTTATGAGCAACGGAGTGCAACTAAAACACCTTATTTCCTCTTAAGTGATTGTGCTATTATTCAATGTCAGGTAAATGGGCTAAATTTGTCCCTCTACATTTTTATTTTTGTTATTTTTATGTACTTTCACTCAATTTGAGGATTGATTTGAGATAGCCTGCTTATTACATGGCATATTAACAAAGAACTAACGCTAGTGTCCCCTTATTCCATTTTGAAATACTCAATATCAAATTATTTTTGTCGGGCCCATGGTCCTCCATGTCGTAAGTATAATATTATATAATAGTATATAGTATAATATTCTGTGGTTGAGTTTGTTTTGTTTTTTACCTCCACTTTGTCTCTGGCGTCTTGCTGAGCATCACGTAACAGTCTGGATTTGTCTCCACAGGTCTCTCTCTTGGAGGACAACTGAAAAAACCCATAAAGAATACTTAAACAGAGAGCCCAAGTAACAAAGCTGTACAAAACAGAGCAGGTCTACAGTCCACAGTGACTGGTAAATTCCAGAATAAGCCAATCACTCATTATTTTACCAGCCAACTTCATTCCTACAAACAATTGCAGGTTACCTGCCATAGAAGAGGCTGGTGTAGTAGACTAACTTATCAGCCACAGCTAAATTTACCAGTATGTGACTGGTGGCTAGTGTTAATTTCCCACCTGGTACAAAAACAGAAAGTAATCAAAATGTATAAATTGTCAGAATTTCCTATATTACTCTAGTCTTGACAAAGTTCTGTCTCCCCCTCTGGCGAAACAATTTTTTCTCTCTAATTTTACCTCATCCAGTTTGGCACGGGTCTCGTTTAGCTCCTGGTTGTAGATGGTGTACTCCAGGGCCCTCCTCATCTTGTCCCACTTCTGGTACTGAGCCAGCTCCTCCTTCTCATCCTCCAGGGTGTGCAAACGTTCTTCAATGTACTTCAGCAGCTCGTTGATCTTCTCTCGCTTCCCCTCTGGAGGAGACAAACAGGTTGTTTTTTTAAAACGCAGCCCACTGCCAAGTACGTTGTATACATAATTTTCTGGAGTTGGTATTACTTGACTGACACAACACACACACACACACACAATGAATGAATAACTGTGGATGCTGTTTACTAGTGAATGTGTTGCATGTTGTCCACCATCATGTACAATACAACACATTTTCTGTACTGGCCATTTAAAATGAAACTCACTCTGGATAACAATGGTATTAATAATGGTATGTTATATTGCATCATTATCTAGTGTGTTTCATCTGGCTTAAAACGCCACCATTAAGATGTTTTCAGATCACTACTGTCCGATGAAAACAGTCTGATTCTGGGTCATTCAATTTACTCATTCATGAACATTGAGGATCTTATTCAACCATTTTAGTTTACTCCCAAGCTAACTAGAGTCAACAGAATTTGTGTAACCAAACCCCCAAACATGAATGAAAAGCATGACAAGCAAAGCAAAGCAACAAAATAAACTGACTGAAGTGGTGGAACATACAACATAATGCTGAGAAGCTTTTACCTGTCTCCTTCATGAGAGAGATACTCTCCTCTTTGCGCTCATCATACACCCTGGTCCCGGCCACCTCTCTCAGCAGCTTCAGACGCTGGGAGTCTGGTGCTGTGGCCATTTGGTTGATCTGCATGCAACACAGAGACAACGTGTGTGATGTAGAACACCCTGTTGTTAAGTCTACCTCAGTCTACCTGGCCAATTATTTATATTTTATATTTTAGGTATTTAACAGATGCTCTTGACCAGAGCAATTACGTGCAGCAGTGGAATAAAAGTGGAAGTAAGTAAGGAGGGTTAGACACATTGGACCTCATTCTCAAACGCAGTTAATAAAAAGTAAAGACATTTCTTCTTAAGTCCACTTAGGAGGTTTCCGGGACAATTCTGTCATTCATGAACGGTTTCTTATCTGGGATTCGTTCTCAGCTAAGAACAGGATTTAAGAACACAGAAGAGCAGTCGTAAGTCGGCCAGACTGGAGTGAGCAGTGTTCTTAAGGGCTGAATTAGTGAGAAATCATGCGTTCACATCAATTCTACAGACATCCTCGGATTTAAATACTTGTAATAATAAATATGAAAATGTTTGTACCATTAACAATACATTTTCAGGATTCATGATTCTACGAGGCATCGTGACGAAATAAATAAAAGCACTACACGAACACTGCAAATGGCAGTGAATAAATTAATCAGCACTAAACTCAGTCGTGTGGATATAGAGCCATAGTGGAATAGAATGGACACATCTACATTCTGTGAATGTGAATATCCATAACTAAAATATATCATATGGGCCTACAT
>OMOT01080276.1:0-10673 GCA_900312575.1 Acanthochaenus luetkenii
TTTCTAAATATAACCGGTGCAACAGACTGAACCCACTTAGCAATAAAAACACGTTACACAACAACTTTCATAATGTCAACAGAAAGGGGCTTAATTCACTAAATAAAAGGACCAACAGCCTAAACAAAACTCAATCAGGTCCGCCTCAATTTCTGTAAATAAAAAAAAGCAATAGTCACGTGGCTTTTGAAGGGGTACGACCCGCCTACAGCTGTTTGATAAACACAGATTTTTTTTTTTTTTACTTAGACAGGTTCTACATTTTGTTCGTAGGACAACATTTAGAACGTTTTCTACACACTGTTGATGAATGAGGGCCCTGGACTACACCAAAGTAGTAGTGGCTCAACGTATGAAGTTTTAAGAATGCAAGAAGTGGCTTCATGAGCGTGGGGTGAGATTTTCCCTTGCCTTTCCAGCAAAACAACATTTTTACCGGAGTTAGGAGGGAAGCACATACTGTATTCAAGGATCCTAAGACGGCTCTACAGCTCATTGATGACATCTGATCACAGTATGGGCATGTTCTGGTAGGACTATTGGGGACGTCCTACCTTTGTCTACAGCTCAATATTACTTACTATAAATATTGGGCATATAAACATATGGGCAGGCTATGGTTATTATCTTTTGTCATGGCATTTGATTTACCATCCATCCACCCATCTTCAACCGCTTATCCGAATTCGGGTTGTGGATGTAGCAGCTCTAGCAGGGGGCCCAAAACGTCCCTTTCCCTGGCCACATTAACCAGCTCCGACTGGGGGATCCCAAGGCGTTCCCAGGCCAGCGTGGAGATATAATCCCTCCACTTAGTCCTCGATCTGCCCTGTGGTCTCCTCCCAGGTGGATGTGCCTGGAATACCTCTCTAGGGAGGCAACCAGGTGGCATCCTTACAAGATGCCCGAACCACCTCAACTAGCTCCTTTCGATGCAAAGCTGCGGTAAAGGGACCGCAATACCGCGGGATATGATCGAGCAACAATTGGAGCCTGGTATCAATGGTTTCTTCAGTGACTGAACATTATAGCGTTTAAAGCAATGAACAAGGTGGCACATCTTTTGTTATGAGTTTCGTTATGTTATACATTGCTAGAAACCGCTTTGTTATTTGTGTATTTCTCGTTTGTTTGTGTGCTAAATGTGTGACATTGAGACCCGTTTCCCCGTGCCATGTATGCGTATGGGGAGAGAAATCAACATGATTGGAGCAACTATTGAAGATATCTGTCCAATATTTGGAGTTACATCATGGCAAGGTACCTACACAACCAAAACCTCTACCAAACATTAATGACGTTTTAACTGTGTACTGGGGGTCTGGTAGTGTCCTGCTGTGCATCTCACCGTGTTGATGTTCTCCACGTCAATGAAGACCAGCATGCTGCCGCCGGTTTCCGCTTCCTGACTCTGCTCTGGAGGGACATTGCTGCGGCAGGCTGATGCCCGGATGCTCAGAGACCGACTGGCACAGATAAACACTGTGTGACGCAACACCCGGTGACTGGATGAGGGGTTGGGATGAGGGGATGGGGTGAAAAGGATAGCCGTGGTGTGAGTGGGTGAGGTGGGGGGTGGGCACATAGATGGTGGGAGTGAATTAATATTAAAAGAGAGGGAAAATGAATGAACAAGAGGTGGAGGTATGGAAACAGAAACAGGTGGGCCAGGAGGACAGGAGAAGTAAGTAAGTAAACCTTATTTGTATAGCACCTTTTGCGACATACAATCATTAAGTGTTTCATTACATTACGGCATTTAGTGGACACTTTAATCCAAAGTGACTTTACATATCATATCATCATGCCGTTGGCAGAGGCAGCCATGTAAGGCGCCAACCTGCTCAACGGGAGCAATTTGGGGTTAGGTGTCTTGCTCAAGGACACTACAGCAGTTTTTGGTTTTTTTCCGGGAGGAGCTGGACTTGAACCTTCAACCTTGCGGTTACTTTTACTATTTATTTATTACTTTTACATAAGTCACAGCAAAACACACACTGTCAGATTAAGAAAATGCTTGGCAGAAAGGCCAAGTGCCGTCAATTGGGCGCCGTTTTGCATTTTAGAATTGAAATATCTCAGCTTTCAAAATGTCCCTCACATCTCTGTACAAAAAAACTGTGATGTTTGATTTTCAAAATCATGCGAGGAAATAGTAGTTATAAATTTACCGTGTGTTGGCCTTTTCTTAGACCCCCAAATTCTTTGGCCTTTCTAGTGTCAAGTAATTTCTTCAAAGCATAGACTTTGCCGGTGTGACACTAACAAGGAGGCTATCCAGAGCGGAAGGCACTATCGCTTCTTGGTTTAAGGTTAGACATTGGAACAGCCAACAGGCCCTGCTAAGAGGACCTGAGTGAGGACACAACAACTCAGTAATATAAGACAGAATCTGACCATGCAGAAGGGCACAGGAGGAAGACAAACATTAACTTCAGTGCTCTTCAAATGCTATAATTGGATGCTCAAAGTAACCCTGCAGGCTCATAACTGAAACTATGGAATCAACAAAAATTGCATTTCAAAATGTTATAATTTAACTCAACTGTAATCATCACTCAGTTGGTATTCCAAAGATGACCAATTTTACATCAAAAGAGAAATAACTACATTTAAGGAGCTCATACAGCTGTATTGTATGTAGATCTGATTTCAAGGCCTTCCACCACTTCAAAGGGATACTTTGACATTAAAGTATCTGTTATTTTGTGATTATTAGGAAAAACATTTTCAGCATTTGTCCATCTACTCAAATGACTGCTTGTTATTGAAACCATGCAATGCATTAACTTTTAAATAAATACATACAATCAACCTAACTTGCAGCTAGCTGCAATTCTTTGGCTAACTGAGCCAACGCAGAAACTTCTCTTCATAATGTGATATGAGCTTGCTGAAAATAAATTAGACTAAACTTCAATAGATTCCTTTAAAGATGAGCTGAAATCCTGCTTGATAATATATTGTTTTATATATGGAGAGAGACCATCCAAAAATGTAAGCTAAATCATAAATATATCACAATTTTGAAGTATGTGTGTTTTGTGGGACAGGGTGCAGCCATGTTTGAGTTACATCATGGAGAAGTGGGGAGAGGACCGCACAAAGCTACCTAACCAGCAGCAGCGACCGAGTGACTTTTAACATTAAGTTAACTTAAAGATAAGTGATTTGTACCAATAAAGGCTGTACAAATAAATGTAATTATGCATGTGTTGGAGCCCATCAGACAAATCTCCCTTCCCTGCACTTTATCCCTCAGACTCTACCTGATTTTGCCTCCCTTTTCAGTGCTCTCATAGTAGAAAAGGAAGTTGATTTCGTGGACTCCCTCTTGGTCTGGACCTCTGAGCCAGAGGGGTAACTGGATGGAATCCCCTGGCTGCAGAGTGCCGCCCTCTACAGGGATCTCCACCACACCGAATGGCTGGCCGAAATCATCCGCTGACACCAACATCACGGCTGCTTCTGAGCCTGGCTGGGCCCTAGGGGGAGTGGCCAGTGTTTTATAAGCAGAGCAGTTCTCAGCTGAAATTGGGCTGAGGGGTGTTGTAGCCTGTCCGCCAAAGGTGAAGAAGTCTGGATGTGTGGATGCCACCCGCAGGCCACAGAGCGCAACGCAGCTGACATTACAGAACTCAACATAGGCCTTCCTGATCTCACCACACAGAAGAGCAGTGGGAAACTGCAGGAAGAAGACCTGAGACAGACAGACAGACAGGTTAAGAGGCAGACAGCAATGGCATGAAAACGGCATAATCTTCATTATTTCATTTATTTAGTATTTTGCCATGGTAGTATCACAGAAGAATTTGTGACCAGTCCAGATGATTCTAAGTGATGAGATGAATAAGATAATATCTAATGGCTGATGGACAATTCATTGTATTAATGGCATAACGGAATACATTTTATTTGGTCAACGGCCTAAGTCGAGCATAGCCTAGGTACCAAGGGTAGAGCTAGGAGCTGTAACCATCATAGCAAAATCTTCAGTTAAAAGGAAAAATCCACCCTTGGATACTCTTACACTGTCAGATATCATCAATTTGTGATATTTAATGTATTCCAGGCGATAACTTGTGATGAAGTGTTGTAATTACATTTTTGTGTACTCACTTTCCCTCAACCTGCCTTGTGTACTACTTCTACTTCACTTAGTGATTTCATAGGTTTCTCAGAATGGCTTTTGATATCACCCAGAGAATAGGTGTGAACTTGTGTGCTTTAAATATCTTGATGTGGGAATTTAAAAAACACACTACCAAAGATTTTTTTCCTTGAACTACTTGGGTTGCACTCTCAACAATCTGGGAGAAGAGGCAGTGAAGACTCTAGGTAAGGTCAACTTCAGAATAAAACTTTTGTCCAAAGAGGCAAGACTACTAGACAAGGACTGCCTTGGGTTGCTAGCACCCAGATGCACATACTTTGGTCTATGCTAGCTTGTTTTGGTTGGAAGGTCTGTCCATGATATTGAAGAAGCAGCTCTTGGTGTCTCAGAACAGGCTGGCTGGGGTCATGCAAAGGTGTGGCCCTAGTTACACTGCCTGGAACCACTCAGAAGAACTCAACCAGGCAGTGGTTTGAGGTAAGACTAGAGATGTGCAATCCCTTGTGAATGGTGTGAATTTTCTCAATTTTTCCATGGTCAACTGAATAGTGAGTCTTCTAAACAAATACTGTACATTCAGTGCATGTCAAAACTTACAAAGGCTAAAGCAGATTATGGACAAAAAGCCTCACTTCCATCCCTTTCCGCTCTCTACGGTACTGACTGCATATCTTTATAAATTAAGTTGGCAGTGTAGCCAGATATTCTCCAAGTTCAAATGCTGTCATGCTAGTTTGGCTAGATCCATCTCCCTGGCTTGTAGAAATAGCTGGATACTTTTTGTTGTGGAGCCAGGACAGGCAGGCCAAGGCTAGACACTGTTAGCGATGCAGGATGGACTGTGTGTCTCTATGGTGAGGGGAGTCAGCAGTACCTCCATCAGGGGCATGGCTGGTGTTATGATGGGATCAAGACGCCAATCAGGGCCATGGCGAACCAACGTCTTGTCCTCTTTGGTGTGGTTGAGCCTTGGGCCACGGATCTCCAGGTCCTGTCTGCCACGAACCACCAACAAATCCAATGTCTGCTGGCCTGAAGACAAGAAAACCACAATATGCATTACTGCAGCTGGAAAACATACAGATTCCTAGAGGCAGAAGAGAATGGTTTGGTTGTTTTTGATCAATAATAATACAAATAATAATTAATCCTTTATTTAATCAGGTCACCTCGTTAAGACTGAGATAGCTTTTTTTAAATTAAAGAAAATGCAATACAATTCAGTCACATGTTCCAGCAGCCTAACAGTACTCTGTTTCTACAGGGTTGCCACTGTTTTATAGAGATAATTTTCAATTTTGATGATCTAGCTGTTACAGCATGACAAACAGGGATCGCGCCATGCACTAAAAGGTTCCTCTCTGTAGAAGTCAGATTTAAAAGATGTGCAGTCTATGGCTATAACTTATCTATGAAATAATCTATTACATGCTTAGAAATTATGACAATTTGACCAAAGAATAATGCAAACAGTACCTCTGCAGATGTACAACACTTCACTTGATTAGTATAACCACAAGTGAAGTTACAATGATGGTTTGGGCAACTCTCACCCCAGCTTTCTCTTTTCTCTGTTCTTTCTCTCCCATCTCTTAATACAAAATAAAATAAATAAAATAGGCAAAGTAAAAAGATAAAGAGAGCCAGCAAACGTATCTGGCACCTGCCTTACTCAAATATAATAATAAAAATCAGGAAGATCAGTACATAGCCTAACATATATTGCCCTAAATATAAATTAATAAATTATTCATTTTTAAGTAACTCCAAATATAGTCTATCTGCTGTATCATGGGTAGTCATCCTGCAGTGCAAAGTGGTCAATATAAAACTAAGCAAATGTCACATTCAAATAAAAATGTTCCTCATTGAGTTTAGTGTAGTCTCTTGACACTCTCTTGCAGGTTTTCCAGAGTTTTTGCTAGAGCTGCCAGCTCTTCCCTTTTCTCTGCAACACTTCTGTGATAGGCATTTGATTTTGACAGTAATGTGAAGTCCTGTTTTTTCTCTGCCCTGACTGCCATTTCTTCAGCCTCTTTCAGCATAGTCTCGCTGCTTTGCATCATTCTTTGCTGTTTTGCATCATTCTTTGCTGTTTTGCTTCGACATTTCATGGTGGAGGTCCTTTCTTTTCTTCTCATTGGCAGTTTGGTCTTTTTTCTTATTTTCATCCTCCAGGTACTGCACATACCTCATCCTTGATCCTTTCCAGTGTTGAATCCGGTCTTTTGGCAGGGCTTCATCTATTGCATGCGCAGCCATTGCATCCTGGACCACACACAATGCAACTAGAGTCCTCTCACTCAGGTTTTCTACAAGCATATCCTTGTTGACGGAGTACCCTCTTTCTACTGAAGCTTGTCCATGAGACAGTGTGAGGAGACATTTCATTAGGTCCCACAGTGCTGCATACTCTGCTCTGCCACTGACAAATCTTCCAAGAAATTCATCAAGCCTGCAGCTGTAAACAAAATCTTGGAACTCTGCTTTATGGTTTGCACTGACATGCAATGAGAATGCTTTATACGGAGCAAGAACACTCTTGAGGCAGTGAGGAGAACCTGTAGGAGTTTCTCAAACATTGCTATTGCACTTTCAGCTTCTGTCACCATGATCACAGGGTCATGGGAGCTCATTTGCCGCACTGCCGGATACATAAGATGACTTTTCTCCATGATTTTCTTGCAGGTCACAGCAAGGAAAGAGACACATTCTTTCTTGAACAGACTAATATTCACTGGATTCTCCTGGAGCTTTTCAGATGCCTTCTCCAAATCTTGCTTTGTGGCAAATCACATGTCTAGCTGTTTGAGTGGCACATGGATTGCTTTCTCTTGTGGGTCCAGTTTTAGCAGCTGGACAGGTGTCTTTATCTTTTACAGTTCTTCCCATTTGATAAAGTGTGACAGCAAGGCTCTCAGGGTGGACTGGACCTCCTTTGTTAAAAAGGTACCATTGGGGCATCTGTCTGGAATGTCTCCAAAAAACGCTTCAGCTGTCTTGCAACAAATGCAAAAAACTGGAGCTTAGCCAGAAAAAGAGGGTCACCAGTGGCCGCTTTTACTGTACAGTAGGATGCAGAAGATGGCACTTTACTCTTCGAAAGCTTCTTGTGGCTGCTGATGTACTCCTGCACTGCTGGCCACACTTCTATTGCTCGCTCGGCAACTGGTAAGTCTTCCAACCATCGATGGATACAGAACTTCAGAAGAAACTTTGTTGTTTTGGTCACCTCTATAAAGTCGTCTCACCTTGCTGGTGAGTAATGGAACACCTGCCAAAGAGCTCTCAGTACATCTCTTACATTCCAACCCGTTTCCTTCTCTCCTGTTTGAAAGCTTCCATGCACAACATGCAAACCACAACTTCCCAGATTGATGACCTTTGGCGCATCAGGGTCCACTTGTATCTTGTCCGATTGGAATATCCTCAGGAACTTCCAGTTGACCATGGGGCCGGGCCATCCATTGAGACTTGCAAGAGCTTATTAGGATCAAATAGTGACAGGGCTCTCTTGCTTTTCTCCAAAAGCTTGACTGCTTGAGTGTGTCCCATAAACTCTGAATCAAAATAATGCTCAGCTACCTTCCCTTCATGTTCACTCCAGTACCGGTTCTTTCTGTCACTTTATTTAGGCATTCATCAAAAGACACTACATAGCACTGTACTTTTCTTATATATTTGATCAGCTGCTCTTTGAAATATGGACACAAGCCAAAACATACAAGGTAAGACAATTTTGTTTTGCCACATGAAAACTCACTGTCTGGGAACATCTGACCAAAAATGCCTGATATATCAGAGCTGGAGTTGAATGAGTAGTGTGACATGACCGTCTTGATTACCCAGCGAATCTCTGCTTCAAGCACGGCTTGGCTTGGAAAAAAATGCTGAGCTTCCTTGTACTCCTGAGCTTTTACCCTGTTCACTTGTACTGGACACTTGTAATGCTGTGCTTCCATAACTGCAACTTTCCTTTGACTGTTTGTGGCTCTTGGTTTGTTGGACAGCTACTTCCCTCTCCTGTGTCTTTTGCAGGTGCTTTCATGAATTCTTCGCTCACTGTTTAATTGTCCAGCAACTTTTACATGGCCTTGCCCTCATGCATGACTCTTGAGTGCTGAGATGCCCATATTACCAACATCAAAAGACTTCCTGCAAAACTTGCAATATGCCCTATGGACATCTCCTGATACTTCCCCTAGCCAGTCCCTGAACTGGGGGTCTTCTCTGGGGCCACTCAATCTTGAACTGTCTTCCTGACATTGTCACTCACTCCTGTAATTAGAGGACAACACACATTTGAAACTGTCTATTACTGTTCATACCGTAGTTTTTTCATATCTTTCATATTCTATATATTATACATACTGTACACATCACCCTGCACAGCACTTTACAGCTTCTTTCACACTTCTGGTTAGATGCTAAACTGCATTCTGTTGTCCCAGTGCAGTACTTGTACTCTGTGCAATGGCAATTAATCTAATCATAAAAATTAAAAATATTGATCCTAGCCAGAGTTGAATCACAAACCTTTTAAACCTTTGCAGGCAAAACAAGCTAGCAAGAACACTTAGCACTTTAGAACTTTAGCAACTGAACCAAACATGCTAGCCAGCTAACCCATTTAACATTAATCAACCGTTTAAAACAAGTTGGGAAGAAAGCAACTCCAAACTAAATTAATAACTACCACAGTTACCAGTCAGCAGTGACTAATATTTACATTTGAAGGATAATGTAAATTACATTATTCGCATGTGAAAATTGTAATCTCATCCAACCTGCAACCAACTTAAAATGAAGGTTGAATGACGGACAGTAACTTTCTTTCAGACATTATGACAGACCACCAGATTAAGAGACATAAATAAATGGATAGTTGATGGTGGATACATCTGATTTTTTTCAGATGGAAATGTTATCCGTTTTGGGGAGCTCTGATAGATAATGATGAACATTTATTAAAAATATATTTTCCTTCAACCATTACTTACAGACACCAATAGCTGATAATATTGTATGTTACCTTCAGTGCTATGATCCATCTCTCCAGAGGAGGTGGCGGCCAGGTTGTAGGCCACACCGAGGATGTTGAGATGGCCAATCATGTGCGGCAGCAGCTTCAGACGAGCCTGGGACAGAGGTAGAAGGTGACAGTGACTGATGTGATCAGAACATAACTAGAGTTATGATCAGGTTGAGGCTGGCCCGATAGGAGCCCAACATAGGTTGGTTCAATTTCCTTTATTTAACCAGGTAAAAAACTCATTGAGATTAAAATCTATTTTCCAAGAGTGACCTGGCCAAGAGGGCAGCATAAAAAAATTGTTACAACAATACACACAAAAAAACAGTACATACAAATAAATACAAAAGTCATATAAATGGGAATTAGAAGCAGTTACAATGGCCGAGATAACTATTTTCTCTGTCTTTTAGAATGGACTTAAATTCCCCCAGAGTAATCAAATGAGGTAATTTCAGGTCCTTCTGCACATCATTCCAGGAAGAAGGGGCAGCGAATGGTTTGGAGGGTGAGTTTTGAAAGACAGAAACCTTAGCACCTGGCCAAGTAATTGTTGAGTCATTGGTATTGATCAACAACCCTATCAACCACCAGCAGATATATTATGGTTATTTTGTACTAATGGGCAGTTGAGTATCATTGGTACCATATTTTATTAATGCAGAATATCTGGACCCCCTAGCTGGCCACTTCTTCCATTCAGCTAGAAATTCCACATAAAAAGGAAAACCCCGCCAACCAAACCCTATGTTAGTGGTTCCAGACCGGTCTGGTTCTGGTACTGATTCCACTGTCTAAACCAGAAAAAAACAAAAACATGCCTGATAGAAAAGTGAGCTGCACAATTACTTTTAAAACATTGTGGCTCATTTCTCACTCTACTCACGTCTGACAGTATAGTGCTGACTGTTTTAATCTGAACTAGGGTTGCAAATTCTAGGGAATTTCCTTGATCGATAGTCGCCAAAGTTAATGAACGACTAATCGATCAATCGATAACGATACACAAAAAAAATTCTTATGAATATTGCTTATTAGAACATTTAAAAAAAATCAAAAACAAAGCTTTATTGAAACATTAGATAAATACATCTGTTTCATGGCATAACACAAACTAATTATGAACGCTGTTTTGTTTACGTATGATATTTTCATAAGGCTCGGGAAATTTCGCTCGCTCTTCCGAGGCGAATCAGTGACTCACACGATCGTCTATGACATATAACGTTACAAAAAAATAAGATGAGCCTTAATTAGAAGCTTACATTTGCTAAGTTTAATTTTTATTTAACAATACAAGCATATTTACATGATCAGAGTCGTGTGCAGTCGGTTTACAGTGAGTCCAGCTGCTGAAAATACACGTTCCGGTGCGGCCTATACGTCCCGGGTAGCAGAAGGCTTCGCGCTAACTTTACCAGCCTCTAGAATATTACTCCGTTGACTTTCCTCCAATCTGTGGGACTGATATTTAGCGGTGGTGTAATGTCCTTCAGAAAGTTGTCCACTTCTGTTTCCATGTCGGGT
>OMOT01080278.1:0-10392 GCA_900312575.1 Acanthochaenus luetkenii
GAAGTGTTCATGCTACTTGTTCCTATTGAAGTGTTTTATGCTACTTGTTCCTATTGAAGTGTTTAGCTGATGAAAGACTGCGTTGTATAGTTGGTCTGACAATGTTGACGAAAAATGTACTATTGTAAGTCGCTTTGGACAAAAGCGTCAGCTAAATGATGTAATGTAATGTAATGTAAATATGCTTGTATTGTTAAATAAAAATCAACAGGCTTGGATAGTTACTGCACTTATGTAGTTTAAGCTTGAAACTGAGGCCTGAGCTGTCGTAGTTTATCGCAGCTTTCTCATTTCAAGAGGGAATTTATTATAGCTTTGTTTTCAAAAACGTTATTTATCTTTATTTATCTATTTCGTAATCATTTAGCAAATTTAAGTTTCTAATTAAGGCTCATCTTATTTTTTGTAACGTTATATGTCATAGACGATCGTGTTAAGTCACTTATTCGCCTCGAAAGAGTGAGCGAAATTTCCAGAGCCTTATTAAAATATCATAATTAAACAAAACAGCGTTCATAATTATGTTTGTGTTATGCCATGAAACGGGTGTATTTATCTATTGTTTCAATAAAGCTTTGAGAAAACAATATGCATTTTGTATTTTCCAATAAGAAATATTCATAAGACATTTTTAGCTGTATCGTTATCGATTGATCGATTGGTCGCTCATTAACTTTGGCGACTATCGATCAGAATTTGCAACCCTAGCCCCCACCCGCACTATGTTGCACATGGAGATTACACATCTCTGGACTATATCATGGGACTCAACTATCCCGCACAGGACTCAATTTAGTGATACAGTTGTACACTTGTATAGTGCATTATTTATAAGTGCCCATTATTGTTATTATTATTACCTTTTATTACCTGTGTTTTTAAATGTTCCTATTGCCATTTCTGGCATTGTTCTGCCAATTGCTGCTGTAACACCTGAATTTCCCCTAGGGGATCAATAAAATGCCATCTAATCTCTAATCTAACTAAAATATGCTTTCACTTTGAGGTCGCACAGACTAAATTTCGGGAGCATATGCGACCAAAACAGCCGCAATTTGGAGCCCTGCAATGTGTTTAAACGTTGAACATATTTTTCTGACAGTTTGAACAATTTTGTTAGAGCTAAAACATTTTAACCAATATTCAACCAGTCTTATCTTATATATGGAATAGATATCAGGAGATGCGGTAGAGGGATGCTCACAGCTACCTAAGACTGAGGGAGAGACAGGTGTGCTATTAATATAGCTTTAAGTCAGTATATGATATTGCAACTGTGGCTCAGATCTGGTCCAGCTAAACTAGGCCTGCCTTGTCTTTTTTCTCAAACACTGACCTACCATGTTAAGCAGCAAATAAGAAAAAAAAAATGTCCAGTATAATTCCAACACACAATTCTGGTTTCCATCAATTATTTGCCAAACGTAAAACGTTTACCATACATTTTAATTTGTATTCATTTCAATTTTTTTCTTAAGATGAGCCATGTCCCAAAAAGCAAAGGCCTTGGACATGGTTTTTGGAGATATATTTACTCAGGTGCAGGAAAGCAGGTAGGGGTGGGCGATATGGGAAAAATATCATATCACAATTTTTTTCAGGTATGATCACGATTATTTGTTATGTTGGTTATATATTTTGCGAGTTCATTTACAATCAAAATGCAATCAAATGAATACCCCTATTTAAGACAATATTGTCATTCAAGGAAACAAAACCTATAAGAAAAAGAACAGAGACCATTGGCTTTGTACAGCAACCACGAGCCTCTAGCTGTGTGGCTGTGCATGAGACTCTCACGTGAGATACCCTGCTTGTTCGGCTTTCCGCGTGCTCTCTGGTGCTTTCTCTTGAGGCAATTAAAAATGTTTGTCGTGTTGCCAGCCGATGTGCGAACATGTTCTTTGCAAACTTAGCAAATAACGTTGTTTGGAAAACCAAAACTAGTTCCATATCACGGATGGCAAAAACTAATTTGGCACCCAACTCCTCCGTGGTATCAGCCATGCTATGTTGTCAAATAAAAAGAGGAGGAAAATAAACCCACGGTGCTACATACCGTTTGCTGATATTGGTTTATTGGGGTGTGTTAGGGGAGGGGCAACAGGGAATAGCCAATAGTGTGATTGTAGGATTGGCTGAGAAAACAATGTTGGATAACATGTATGAGCGTTGTCAGTGCAACTGATATAATGTGCAGTTTTACTTTCTCTGTAGCCCGATATTCCCGATCTCTCTTAAAAGGCAGACCGTGGAGACATTTTAATCGTTCACAATCTAATATCGTCATATCGCCCACCACTAAGAGAAGGTCCAATGCTGATAGGACCAGGGAAGAGGTTGTCAGATACCGAGCAGAGGCCCCACTTGCACTGACAAGGAGTACCATGGACTGGTAGAAGTCTCATGAGGGGGAACTTCCATTCTTAGCTAAGCTAGATAAAAGGTAACTTTGTATCCAGGGTCCAAAATTTACTTTTTGTCTCATCTGACAAAAATATTTTTTACCGGCCAAAAAACTATCATACATAAAACTTCCTTTTTTGGTATGCAAATTCATGTTTAGAATCACTTTAAAGAGACGATTATGAATACATAACATAAGCTCAGATTTTTTTTAAAAACAATGAATTACACTGCACTGGATATAATCACATTTGAGAAGCTGGAATCAGAATTTGGACATTTTCTTCTCAAAAACAGACTCAAATGGTGCAGCTATCAATTCATATGGTTCACACCTCATCACCAGACATGTCAAAACCCTGCTCAATATAATCGTTAAAATTAAGCCTCCGACTTCTTATGACATCAGCGTGCCACAACTCAACAGCAGCACTGGGTTGTTACTAGAGGTGGGAATCTTCAGTCAACTCACGATTCGATTATGATTCAGAGCTACGATTCGACTACAAAACGGTTATCAATGCATCTAAATTTCTGATTACAAATATATACTGTGTATATATTTTATCCCCCTTTTCACCCAATTTTGTGATGTCCAATTACCCCATATTATCCTAAGTCCCCCTTGTCAATAAAATAAATACCATCAGCTGAATTAACTCTTATTTAAACAGTTTTGTAACAAATGAGTCACTTAATATAAACAGCTGCCTCTTTTCAAATAAATAACAGCTTTCTTTTCAATCAGTGGAAAAATATTTAAAAATGATTATTTTTTTGTAAGCGCTATAGATATATTGTGCCTGTTGCTTTAAGAGTGTTGCGTTCTGGGTAGTTACAGTAGACTTGTTTTTCTTGTCCATATACATGTGGTCATGTGTCTAGCTGTCAGTGGAGCAGTGAAGACAGCCAGCCCAGTGAAATGTACCATGCTTTATACTTTCTTTATATTACTGTGGACTTTGTGTTCTTTGCACTGCTGTCACGGAGGTAATACATTTGCTGTCCCAAGAGAGAAATGTATTTTGACACCTGATATCCAGAAAAGAACCGGAATATAGACAAAGTTAGATAGCCAAAACATATATGTTTAGGACCAGAAGTTGTCCCAACTATGGTTCGGAGTAGGTAACAATAGCCTGGATGGCTACAGGGCATTGAAAAGATGAATCAACTGGCCCGTTGTGGACTGGAGGGCTCAAAATTGGCCGCCGGACCACCAGTCAGATTTTCAATGCCCTGTAGCCACCCAGGCTATTGTTACCTGCTACAAAAACAGTATTGGGACAACCTCTGGTCATAAACATATGTTTTGGCTCGTAACTGGTAACATCTAACTGTCTATATTCCGGTTCTTTTCTGGATATCAGGAGTCAAAATACGTTTCTCTCTTGGGGCAGGGCATTTATTACCTCTGTGCAAAGAACACACAGTCCACCAATAAATATATAAAGTGTAAAGCATGGTACATTTTACTGGTCTGACTGTCTTCACCACTCCACTGACTGCTAAACACATGTCAGCATGTAAAACACATGAAAAACAAGTCTGCCTTAAACACCCAGAACGCAACACTCTTAAAGCAACAGGCACAATTTATATATATTAGCTGCTTTTTATTTTTATTATTATTAATAGTATTTTTCAACTGAAAATAAAGCTGTTATTTATTTGAAAAGAGATAGCAGTTTATAATAAATGACTAATTTGTTACAAAACTGTTTAAATAAAAGAGTTAATTTACCTGATTGTATATATTTTATTGACAAGGGGGACTTGGGGTAATTGGACATTGCAAAATTGGGAGAAATGGGGGATACTTTTTATTTTTATCAGATATTGAGATGCATTGATAATCGTTTTGTAATCGAATCGTGGCTCTCTGAATCGTAATCGAATCGTGAGGTGACTGATGATTCCCACCCCTACTGTCATCTGTTGATTATTTTTTCACCTTTCAGAATACAGATAGTCAAACTTGCATTATTGCACCTTTACTTAATGGATATAGAATTTTGGTTAATCTAATCAGAAAATCATCCTTGAATTGAATTGCCAACTATTGAATGATTAATCGAAGTGAAGCCAAAGATTCACAACCCCTATTGTATAGTAGTCATATTATGCTTCAGTAAAGCAGAAATATTACATATTTAACCTTTAGAAATTCAGCATTTTGTAGGTTTATCGGGTCGTGCCTGAGGTTGATGGTTACTCTTCAAAATCCTAAAGGTGTTTACCAATTATACAAAACCAAATTTGGACTGGCACCGACATACTTACTCCACTATACTTAAAACATACCAAGCTGTGGACCCAAAACAGAAATACATACTAAACCATTAGATCTGTGAACCATTCCACCCCCAATCATTATATTCTCATTTATACTTTTGAATAGCTGTGACCGTTCAACTCCAACATATCCATACGTTTTAGTTAAATGTTTCATTAATAGTTAAGACAGGAATTTTGAGGGGGTGTGGCAGTAGACACTGTATTGCTAGGTCACTCAGAAATGTAACATTTTATAAACCTGACATTAGGGGTGGGCGATATGGCAAAAATATAATATCACGATTATTTTCAGGTATGATCACAATCCACGATATGATCGCGATTATTATTTGTGTTGGTTTTTAAGACTATTTTGCAAGTTAATGAACAGTGCAATCAAACAAATACCCCAATGTAAGAAAATATCAATGTTTATTGGTGTCTGTTAGGGGAGGGGCAACAGCGACTAGCCAATAGTGTGATTTTAGGTTTAGCTGAGAAAACAATGTTGCATGCTGTGTATGAGCATTGTCAGCGCAACTGATAGAATGTGATATTTCACTTTCACTTCAGCCCGATACTCCCGATCTCTCTGGAAAGGCAGATCGTGGAGACATTTTAATCGTCATATCGCCCACCCCTACCTGACATATTATACCTGATATTTTTGTTTCTCAACATGAGTTCAAGTGTCTCTGAAAATTATTTAAAATGTGCATTACTTCAGATATTTAAATGGCAATCGATATATCACAAAAATGGGTGTGCAATAATGAAAATAATATTTTCAGAAAATAAAAAAAATGCCAACTGAATAATAAACTAACTACCCGCTAAAGATATCCTTGTAGTTTTTAGAGGACAAATGTTAAACAACTGAAGAGCTACTAACCTCATCAGATCCACTATTTGAAGAGTGTTGTTGCTGCTGGAGTTGCTGTTTCCTGAGCATAGCTGACCTTTGCACTGCTAGGATACTCGGGTTGGACTTCCAGAACTGCAATCAATACAGTGCAAGGTCAGGGAAAGTTAAGTGAATAGTTTACTGGTAATAGCCTACACATCATTGTTCAAATGTTTTCTAGGCAGAATCATCTCATTTTCTCCTAAACAAAATAAACGGGTATATAAAGATGGTAGCATCTGTAATCCTTTCAGTCCAACAGGCAGTGTGGTCCTGCATCAGCAAGAACAATGTTTCCATTTTAATACTTTGCATTGTGGACTATGTACTACTGGAAGTTGGTGTCTTTATGCACCCGTTGTATTGTGGAGCCCATTAGTTGAATAGCCTTTCTGACCATTTAAGGGCACCGCAGACCCTTGACTCTTAAGACCGGCCTAAAAACCTTTTTATTTAGGATGGCATTTCCGTGTTAAATTTAGTGTTCACTATTATTAGTAATTTTTCTTTTGTTTGTTTGCTATGTTTTCAACTTTGTAGCACTCAGGAGATTCTTGTGAATTAAAAGTTCAATTTCAATAAAATGCATTATCATTATTATGTTTCTCTACCTCAGCTCCATCAATTTTTGACTTATTTGGTGGTTCAATCTTCTGCTTGGATTTCTCTGAGTCAGAATCTGTCTGGCTGCCAGAGTCTGAGCCACTTCCTGAGTCACTGCTCCCTGATTGGCTGCTGCTGGAACTAGAACCTGAGCCTGACCCAGACGCAGAGCCTGATCCAGAATCGGAATCATCATCAGAGTTACTGTAGACATTTAGAGACACACAAAGAAATGTATTAAAATACTTCAAACAATAGCAGCATTTTCTATTATATATGTAAGAGAGTCATTAAGAGCATGGCTCTGCAGTATGTTGCAAAATTTCAGTGTTTATCATAATGAAACTATGTCACACGAAAATGACATGTACAACAGGGTTTTCTCAGTACTTAAGTACTGAGAAAGCTTCATTTTACATGACTCAGAGGAGGATCTGTACAGGTGACAATTATGAGGTACTGCATTTCACTGTTCCTCAAAACAATACAAAGTAGATGTGGTACACAAAAGAGTACAGTAGACTTTAGGATAGGGGCCCTCTATAGTATTCAGGGAATCTGCTAGTTTAATTCAGATGGCTCATTTCTTTAACTACTTATCATGCATGAATGCAGGGAGACAAAAGCTATTGCTCACAGATCAGTCCAACTAGTAAACCACAAATGCTCTTGCATACCAAATACTGTCTTCTGGGCTAGCTTTAATAGTAAAATATTTATGATAAAATACCCACTCCATCAGCTTGTACATCATCTAAATGCCCTAATGTCAAGCATCCTATCATGTCATTCACCTGACTGTGGCAATCTCTAACGGCAATGTCCCTCTAATGAGAACTGCCTAAATCATAACCAACCAAGCAAATTATAATCTGAATTACAATTACAACCTCAGTTATTCTAGTGTATTTTGTGTCTGTTTCATATCCAGCCAGTCATTCTCAATAATAATAAAATATGTTCCTTATTCCATCAAAACTAATAAATTAAGGTAATGTCAAAGTTCATTATAAGTTGTGTGTGTGATCTAACTGCAAATAAAAGGTTCAGAAATCCAGCTACTGAGCATGCAACTTTAATCTTACATTTGAGCTGACAGTTTTAACACAAACAATAGGTTTTTATTAGTATTGGCATAAACTGTCCTAGTATCCCTTTCTCTGAGAGATAACAAGTTCCATTACCTTGACTCTCCACTGCTGTTGCTTACACTTTCGTCCTCACTACGCCCAGCCATGTTTAAGTCCAAAATATAGACTTCCCGAAAATAAATAAGATATGAGTCTTTTGTTCCAGAGTTAACCTGTAAAAGAGAATACACATTACATGAGAAATACCATCCCATAAATACCAGAAATGATTCCATCAAAGTTGATTAGTTTAACTTAAATTATGCTTTTCAAGCCGTCTATTCAGCTTTAAATAGTCAGTGATACCTCGTGCAAGTGCCTGTACAAACAGTTGATCAAAGACAGTAGGTGCTGAACTCATTTAATATTCATTATTTTCCCCGCAACCCCAAACTAGCTAACCCTCTTCCTTCTTGTTTTCATCAGCAGATCACTATCTAGCTGTTTTATCGTATTAACATGTACAAGTGGGATTGATGGAAATGGGTTTTAACTTGCTGAAATCAACTCAAACGAGCAAAATAACACACCTGCAAGACACCTGAAAGAGAAATACATTTTTAGTTCATTAAAGATATTCTCTCGCCAATTATGACCTTTTCAACAAAGTTTATCAATTTACCTGAAAGCTGCTTTTCAAGCAGTCAATACAATTTCACGTTATATTTTATTCAAATGTGTACATTAAAAACATCAGTTCTGCTCCATACATGCAGGTTGAAATAAATTAACCATCTTCGGAATATTAAAAACACGTTATTATTGTAAACATACTGTTAAAAACAGCATATAGCGAATTGTGTGGTTAGTTAATACATGCAGCTGTGTTCATTCCCTGGCCACAGAGGCCCGATGAGGCCTGCACAGCAGGAACGTGTTTTCAGCTCCAAACAAAGCTCCGACGCCGCTCTCAACACTTACCTTACCAGATCCACTTATTCACAGGCCCCAAAACAGAGATGAACAGTCATGTCAACCATGGTTTACTTGCTTCAGGTTGCCATCCATATTTACTAGTGTGGCTAATGTTTAGCTTGTAGCTTACTAGCTAATACCGGCTAACGACGCAAGGTACTGGCTATTGGCGGGGTAGCTGTAATATATGCAGACAGACAGTGCGGCCGTTAGCCAGCGACTTAGTTTAATCACATGCCAGATGGATAATAATATCCTTCAACAAACGGGGTAATACATTACTACCAACAGCTAAGTTAGCTTACTTTACTGCCAACAGATAAAAGTGTAAGTCTCTCGGCTGTAGTTAGTGTTGGCTAGTATGTTAAAATAAAATAAAAATGTAATCGTGACATGTTCACAAAATCCACCGTTGGAATAACTCCATAGCATTCGCCATAAATATATACTAGTATACATATAATTCTGTATTGATTTTTATACGTTAACCACCTGAGCTAACGCTAGGTACAGTAAACATGAGCTGACAGGGATGCTAACCCAAGGAAAGGTGTGCAGCATGAGGCTACCACGGCAGCTAACGAAATGATCAAACTTTCAGTTAATCCTAACATTAAACCATCAGTGTTCACTTTACAGTTGTAATACTCAGCTTTAAATAGTCAGTGATACCTCGTGCAAGTGCCTGTACAAACAGTTGATCAAAGACAGTAAGTTAGGTGCTGAACTCGTTTAATATTCATTATTTTCCCCGCAACCCCAAACTAGCTAACCCTCTTCCTTCTTGTTTTCATCAGCAGATCACTATCAAGCTGTTTCACCGTATTAACATGTAACTTTAGCTTGTTTTATTGCTGAGCTAGGGGGTTAAGTTAATTATGTTTGTTACCTGGTGTTATTCTAGGTTACCTTGGAACTCCGATGAACAGTCTATCTGAATTTGCCGTCCGACTTC
Organism: Acanthochaenus luetkenii; assembly: GCA_900312575.1. NCBI lineage: Eukaryota > Metazoa > Chordata > Actinopteri > Beryciformes > Stephanoberycidae > Acanthochaenus > Acanthochaenus luetkenii. The sequence continues at coordinate 9,191 of OMOT01080278.1, forward strand.
AGCGGTCCTTCTTTTCCTTTATTTTATTTGGCTATCAGCTACTGATAGCCAGCTAGCTAACTCCCAGCCAGGGAGAGCAGCCCCGAACGACTCGGCTCGGTCGAATTGGTGCAGTGTTTCTTGATTTCACCCCCGCCCCCTCTAAAAAATATATATCTTCTTTTTCTTTTTTAAAGTACGGTCCCTTTTGGTTTTCCCTGGCGTTCGTTGTTCAATCGCGATTGTATAAAGCTAGCATTTCAGCAGCGAGTCCTCCAACAACCGGCCTCCGCCATGACGCCGTCGGGTTCACTTCACTAGGAAACCCCGGGCAGTGACGTAACGACGATGCGTCGCTCTGCACTACAGAACATCTTGTAATTATTATAATCATAGATGCACGTTTGCCAAACTAAACCCAATTTCCAGATTGTCAAAAACTAATTGAATGAACCATTAAAACGACAACCTACACCAAAAACAAGAAGGGTGTAAAACCGTATATCGTTTTTAAGGGATTTCTGTACCCATATACCCTGACATTTTATATTCTTGTTCAAGAGAACGGGGCCTGGCTCCAGACGGGGGCCCCGGGCGTCCTCCGGGCAGGGTCCCTACACCTCTTCCTCATTTTTGCATGGGCCATTTTTTGAACCATTCTTAGTCTGGACCCTCACCTGAGACCAATTTGCCTTGGGAGACCCTACCAGGAGCACAAGCTCCAGACAACACAGCTCCCAGGTTCATAGGGACACACAAACCTCTCCACCACGATAAGGCGATGGTTCCCCGGAGAGGCCTTACATAAACACAACTCTCAATTTGAGTTTGAAAAAGTGAATTTGAAAGTGAGCGCCGAGCTGGTGTGAGTGCGCCAGCCTGAGGACGGACATGGTTAGGGGGCGGGGGACGAGCAAGAGATCTCTTACCCGCCCCTCCTTCTTAATTATTTGATATAACAGTCTTTTGTTTATAGCAAAGTGTGGGTAAGAGATTTGTCTTACCCCCTCGAGCGGACGGCCGTCCACCACCGTCACCTGTGTCAAGGCATTGGCGAGGGCCGGATCTTCGAGCTGCGCAGTGCCGAATAGGCCGGTCAATGGCTCGGCCACCGGTCCGGGCTCGGCAAGGGGGTAGAGCGGGAAGAGATCACCCAGGTCGGCCTCATCCTTCCGCCTTGGCGTTTGCGGCCACGTCGCTGACCACCCCCTCTGACAGGTTCG